>VUQR01023100.1:0-14979 GCA_015108515.1 Hemichromis elongatus | reverse complement strand
CAGCAAGACCAATGCACTGGAATTCAGAACAAAGTCTTTACGCCTTAGGAATAAAGGTCTTGTACCTCGTTATGTCTCCAGGACTCTAGTTACTATATCATCTTGAAGAAGAGAAAAGTGGGCAGCAGCAGGTTTTCATACTTGTTGTCAAGAATAAATTAAAAATTTTAAAAGGTTGCTATGCCTCTAATCCAAATATTTGTATGGCATTGGGTTGGCGTTTTGCATTGTAGGTGATGGAGTCGGGATGAAGGAACTATATGTGAAATTCCAAGGAGAAGAGTTGTGTTTCACAGAACTTTGTGAAGTGCGTCTGTCAGAGCTGCAAGGCGCACACAAACACACATACAAACTTACCTTCACCTTAGGTGGACTTCTCCAGTGCTCTTTCATTACTTTTTCCACGGTCATATTGTGAGGGAGGATCACAACATCGTTGTTCCCCTCTCTACATGTCAGCTCACACTCCTCACCTGTGTTTGTTTGTGTGACAGAAAGACAGACAAAGAGACAGAATTATACTAATGAAAGATCAACACCAGGAATGTCGATATTGTTTTAACACCCTCTCCAAAGAAAAAAAAAAAAGTTTGGCAATGTGTAAAAGATGAATCTAGTAGTATGAAAAAAAACATTATGTAAGAGTAGATTTGTGCATACAAACCTATGCTGTGTCCTCGTCTGCATGAGTATTGCAGGCTATAATGGAGGTTTTGAGGTAAAGAACACTGGCCTTTGATATGGGGGCACAGGCGGAACGACCCTGTCCAATTTCCATCCTTTCGACAGCGGATCTCATTGGACCCTGCACCCTGAAAATAACACATATATTGACAGACAAATAATTATACACATACAGACATACACACAGGTGCACAAACACTACTAGGCCAAGGACACTGAGATCCCATGCCACTGCACAGGGAAATACAATCCAATTTTTAATAGGCATCCAACCCACAACAGTGAAGAGGCAGAACAGATTAAAAGGTGTATACATTTCAAAAGTCTGTGCAGCAGGGCTGTTCTGGAAATCAATAGCAATCTAATTAGTATGGCGTCAAATTGAGTAGGGCTAAGGGAGACAGGGAGAATAGCAGGCAGGGCAGAGTAAGAAGTATCAGGAAAAAAAACAGCAAGGATAAAGGCTGTATCTTATTTTTCAGTCATTAATTCATTAATTTAATAGGTTATCATCGGTCATAAGTAATTAAGTATGATATTACAGAAGAGTATATTAATAACAATTTGTCTGTAGTGATTTCCAAACAAACAACATTACCAGTAATCCTGGAGAATCAGCCTGGTGGTACAAATTGTTTTAAATGGACTATATTTATCTGTGATTATATTATTTATTACTAAGTTATGCCAGACAAACAAAGCAAAAAAAGAACTGTCAGGGTGCAAAGAAGAGAAAAAAAAGAGAAGACAAGGACACTGGTAAAGCAAGAATAGACAGAGAGGAAAGAGATGGACAGACCTGCTTGCAAGTAGGATGCAGCAGCCTCACCGTATGGGCAGAGCGTCCAGTGCCGGCGATAGCAGTATTACCAGCAGGATCAGAGCAGATTAGAGTGCAGGTACTATCAAAACGAAACTCATTGGTGCAGTTATAGGAGCCATGGAAGATCGGAGGTGGAGGGTCGCAAGTCACGGGCTCGCAAGATCCCTCGAGCCAGGTGCCATCTTCTGTGCACTGGCGCTTGAATGCACGCCTAAAAGGAAAAGTGACATGATTAATTGAATCACGTGCAGACCTTAATTTCATGTGATAACAGTGATAACAAAAAAAATTCTGTTTATTTCTTTACCGCTTGGGTTTGTTGGTAACATGGTAGCCTGGCCTGCACTTGTACTTGCAGAGTGTGCCAACCTTTAAGTCTGGCTGCTGGCAACGTTTTGTCTGCAGCACAGCATTGGGTACAGGAGGAGGGGCTGGGCAACGAAGCTCACACAGAGCCTCTGGGAAGGACCATAGACCATCCTCGAGGCAGGTAAGTGTATTGTTTGTACCTAGAGAAACAAAAGAAAAAATTATAAATGGAAAAGCATACAGGTCAGTGAATCAGTAAAATTAGGTCAGATCAGTTATATCAGTTGACTTCCAAACTACCAGTTGTACTGCAAAGCCAAATCTGAGGTTGTTTGAAAAATGGTGGTCTTAGTTTAAGGGTCTTTTCTGTGTTGCTTGGAAAATAAGTTGGAAGAAATCTCTAAAATTATTAGCAAGAACATTATTATTATAATGATAATAAATAATTCTCCTCTTGCCCCTGTGGGCGTTCTATCCTGCAAGCTTTGGTGCTCTACCAGAGGCCTGGGAGCTTGAGGGTCCTGCACAGTATCTTTGCTGTTCCTAGGACTACAGTCTTCTGGACAGAGATCTCAAATATTGTTCTTGGCATCTGCTGGAGCCACTTGCCTAGCTTAGAGGTCACAGCACCAAATGCGCTGATTACCACTGGGTACCACTGTTACCTTCCCCTCCGTATCTTCTCAAGTTCTTTTCCCTTGAAACTTCTCCAGCTTCTTATATTCCTTCTTCCTTATGTTGCTGTCACTTGCTATATCAATCTCTATCAACTGTTTTCCTCTGCTTGTCTGTATCTGGAAGTCCCACAGGGTCTTAGCTCAGGCATTCTCAACCACCCTAGGAGGCATCTCCAATTTTGACCTGGGGACTTCTAGGCCATACTTGGAACAGATGTTTCTATATACTATGGCGGCCACTTGGTTATGGCGTTCCATGTATGCCCTGCCAGCTAGCATCTTGCACCCTGCTGTTATGTGCTGGATTGTCTCAGAGACATCCTTACAAAGCCTGCACCTGGGGTCATGCCTGGTGTGATAGACCCCAGCCTCTATGGATCTTGTCCTCAGTGCTTGTTCCTCTGCCATGATTAGTGCCTCTGTTCTGTCTTTCAGTCCAGCCTTGTTCAGCCACTGGTAGAACTTCTAGATGTCAGCCACTTCCTCTATCTGTCAGTGATGCATACCATGCAGTAGGAGCTTGTCCTTCTATGATGGTTCTTTTCCTTTCTCTGGCCATCATCCTTGGTTGGGGCATTCTTTCTATGTACTCATGAATTTGTTTTGTCAAATCCTGGACAGTGGTTATGACACTCCCCAAAGCTCAGCCTCCTTCCTTATCTTTTAGTGTACAGTCTTGGTGTGCTGGATTTGGAAAACCATCCATGCATGGTGAGGAGCTTCCTTGTCTTTAATGTCAGTGGCCTCTATCTTGTCTTTTGGCCAGCTTATTATCACAGCAAGGAATCTGATTCAGCTAACTTCTCAGGACTTGTCTAACCTTATGCAAGTATTTGGTGGTTGCAGTTTCCCAGGGGCCTCCTCGTGGTTCTCATTTGGGATTCCCAGGTACTTATAGCTGTCCTCAATGTCTGCAATGTTATCTTCTGGTAGTGCACTCCCCTCAGTTCTGACTACTTTCCCTCTCTTTGTTACCATCCGACTAAACTTATCTAGTCCGAATGACATTCCAATGTTTTTTCTGTAGATCCTTGTGGTGTGGATCAGTGAAAAATGTCTCATTCACTCCTAGCATACAGCTTGATGTCATCCATATAGAAGAGGCGGCTGATGATTGCTTCATTCCATAGTTGGTATCAGTAGCCAGTCTTGTCAATGATCAGTGGGGATAGAGGATCTCCTTAGTAGATGCTGCACTTGATGCAGACTTGTGCTATTGGCTTGAAGTTGGCCACATCCCCATTTAGTTCCTGATTAAGGCTCTTAGGGTCCTTTTAATTCTGTATAGATCTAGGCATTCCAGGATCCATGTCTGGGGCATATGGTTGGACCGCCCTTCATGGCATAGAGTCAATAAAGTGCCAGAAAGATTCTTCAGAGATTCTTCCCATTGTCATCTTCTAGAAACCAGTTTGAGATGATTTTGTAATATGGGGCAAATTTTCAAAAGGCAATGTCAAATACTGGAAGCAGGTAACAGAAGATGAGCACACTGTGATGATAAAGGGGTGGAGATGTTTAACAACAATACTCAGGTAGGCTTTGGTTGGTACTAAGGGTCCCAAAGTGTGACAAGAAAATATCCTCACACCATCACCTTAAGCACCACTGATACAGGACACGATTGATCCATGCTTTCATCTGGTTTACACCAGATTCTGAACCTACCATCTGAATATCACATCAGAAATCCTGACTCATCAGTCCAGGCAATGTTTCTTCAGTGTTCTATTGTCAAATGTTGTTCAGCCCGTGTGAATTGTAGCCTCAGTTTCTTGTACTTAGCTGACAGAAGTGGCACCTGGTGTAGTCTGCTGCTGCCGTAGCCCATTTGTTTTATGGTTCAATACGATGTGTATTCAGAGACCCTCTTCCGCTTATCTATGTTGTAACAACTCAATATCTAAGTTACTGTTTCTTTTCTATGAGCTCATATCAGAGTAGAAATTCTTTTTTTAACCTCTGGCACCATGCCATTTTTGCCTGGAAAACAACTGCTATCTGGATATTTCCTCTTTTTTGGACCATTCTCTGCAAACCATGTTCAAAGTCACTTGAATCACCCTTCCACTCCATTCTGATGCTCAGGTTCTGATGCAACCACACCTAAATGTTGACATGGTTGCTGCCATATGATGGCTGATTAGATAATAGCATTAGCAAACACAACAGGTGTACCTAATAAAGTGACCAGGGGGGGGGTATATATACATATGGGAAAAGATCTCTGTAAATATAAATGTAAGCATGGATATGTCAATGCTCCACTAGGCAACTCACCCATTAGCTGGGCAGGTTCTCGACACTGAAAGGTGCTCTTTTTGCCATAGGTGGTGCCCTCTGGAAAGTTGAAGATGGCAGGATGAACATGATACTTGTCTGGCAAACCACAGTCCACAGGCTCACATGATACCTGTTTGTTCCACTTCCCATTTGCACAGGTTATTGTCACTGAAGTCTCTGACTGGAAAATAAGACAAGATACAACACAAAGTAAGTAACAACATAGTCTACATAGATATATTATATTACAATATTCATTGATGCAAGCTTTAATTTGCATATTGATGCAATAGACTGATGTAGTGCACTTATCCCATAAATGTTTACCTAACAAAAAGATGACTACAGCAATTCTGCAATTATTTCAACAAGTTCCTAATCAGCGTGTAACCTAACAAAGCCTGATCGGGCTTGGCTTACTGTATGTCAGTAAGCCTCACAGGCCACTCAGCAGCTCAAGTAACTGCTGATAGCATTTGTAAGGTCAAGTCATGTACTTCAGACAACTGATATCCAGCAACTGCACAATCAGCCCTAACCCTAAACAGATTGACTTCAGTGGAAGTGTGACAGCTGAGAAACACACACAGATACACGCACGCACATAAACTCTTCTACAAATAGAACGCAAAGCCCTGTGGGTTTAGTCTACATCCATGATTCCTCCTCTTTCTGAATTTATGTGTAGTCACAAAACATAAGAAAGTCGCTATTATATTTAGGTAAGAGATAAACAATATGGTGCAAATAGTACGAAATCAAAGGGGGGAAAAAAGTAGAAAGGTTACTTCACATTTACTGAGTTTGGTAATTTCATAAACAAATAGGAACAAGTGGCTTTCCATTGCTCCCTTCTGAAAATCAAGGTAGCCCCTCTAACTTTTGAAAGACTACAGAAGGCATCCTGTGTGACTGGGCCTTTACATGTTGTTGGAATGTGGTAGGAAACTGGAGAACCAAGAGGAAATCCACACATGGGGAGAACATGCAAAATCCACAAGAAACAGACTCAAACCAGAGCAAACCCAGCAGTGGCAACATAGCTCTACTATTTCATACAAAGGCATGCTTAAATCGCCAGCAAAGATAAAGGTTCCAGTATAAGGGCTTATCATTATGGTAAATTACTTCTAAATTGCCAGAAGTTTTGCATTTATTGTGTGTGTTTGTGTTTGTTTGTGCATGTGCTTGTGTGTGGAGACACTCTACAGATGGCTATGTGAAACCATTCTGTTCAGGAGCGGGAAGACTATTGTCTAGATTATATAGCATTAGAAAACAATATTTTCTGGTATATGCACTCCTGACTGACAGGGGAATCTGAATAGTTTACAATCTTTTCTAACTTTTTTTTTTTTTTATTTAAACTAAAAAAGTTTCCTCGTGTTAAGTTTATACTCTATTACAAACAGGTCTCATTGCTCTAAATTATTTGGCTTGTAGTGTGAGGTTTTCAGAGATGAGCTGAAATTCATCTGAATGGGCTAACCCTCAACTTTTTTATCCTCTTCCATTAAGTAGAACCATGTAATCAAACAGGAATGTTTAAATCAACAGTCAAGCCAAGAAAGCTCACAACAAAGCTGTTAGAGCTCAATCTTTTTGACTTTTTATTCTCAGAACCAGAAGAGAAACCTGTGTGGGTAACCCATCAATTACACTGGTTGACTTTAATTACACACATCTTTTTAAAGCAAGGCCAAACTTCAACACAAACTGGACTCAGCTGGCAATAGAAATGTACTGTTTCATAATCTTCTCTCTGTTTCCGTGTATATCTGTCTTTCATCTCGATCCCATTACATGATACTGCGTAACAGTATCGGGTTCCCTCAAAATAAATAAGCTCCTTTCATATTTGGATATCCAACAAGGTAACATATGCATTGCATGTGAGCGCCTTCTGGAAAACAACTGGGTGAAGAGTTGAATGAGTCAGTCGAGACGTGAAGCTGTGGAGAAGCAATGTGGACCATGAAAGCAACACTGAAACATCTCTTTAAAAATATGGGAAAATCTTAAGTCTACTTGCAAAATGGTGCATGTGTGAGATAAGGTACAAGTTAATATACACTTGACAACCACACCCTTACACACACAAACACACACATTTTACTAGATGTGTTTGTGCTTAGGTGAGGGAGGTGATAGGGAACCCAACTATCACTTAAAAAGCACTTCAAAAATGCTGTGCAAAGATGGGGGAAACCTGACAGAGGGATTACCAACTCACGATCACTCCACCTATTTGTTTTTTTTATTTATTTATTTTCTGTAAAGTCGCCAGAGAGAGGCCAAACTTGAGTAAAACACACATAAGGGACCACTTAGAGTCTGGTATGAAAAGGCCTCAGAGCAAGATGAAGATATTCCATAAATGTGATGTTTTTGGTCAAAGTGGTGGAAACTTCCTGTTATAGCAAGGGCACTGGTGAATGAGTGATTGATAAAGTCGAGGGGGACTCTTGAAAAAGGTCTCACCCCAGTTGGATATGATCTGGGGTGAAGGTGGTCCTAAACCTTCAAGCACAACAATGATCTAAAGGACAGACCCAAAATAATGTTTAGGTTGTCTCAGAACAACGAATCAAACCCTGTCTGTGAATCCTTAAAGAGGGCAGTTTGCTGCTGTCGCCGATCCAGTTTTTAGAAAACTAGAAAGTTACACAAAAAGCTATTTTGTGAATGACAGATTTCAGTTTTTGATTTTCATCGAATTTCCCATTTCTAAGAAATACCGTCCTCTTAATCCTTTTAATCTTTTATAAGTGTGAAGAGCATTTGTAAATAGATTTATAATAAAAATTCTACAAGACAATTAGGCGTGCAAAAAGGGAAGAGCACTTTCTAAAGTGCGTGTATATGTAGGTTTGTGTCTGTGTGTGCTACTATGTGTGTAAATGTGTGGGAAATTTCCTTCCTTTAAAAAATTTACAGCTCCCTGTTTCTCCTCCAGTAGCAATTTTAACAACCCTTGGCTACGCTTCCTAATTCGAGCCAGACAGACTTACAGACAAACAGACAACCCCTTCCGCAACTTAGGGATTTGTCTTCATATAGATGGCAAACATGCAAATTATTACATGGTAGCACATTAATTGGAAGATATATCAGTAGTGATAAACAGTAGAATTACTAAGAATTAAGTATAATTTATGTGTCAGTCCTCCCAGAAAAGCTCTTTTTTTTGTGAAAATCCTTTTCTAAGAATCAAAGGTTGTATTTTTGTGAAATATACACACTGGCAATATCAACTAATGATTCCTCAAATGATTATGGATAATGGTGTGCTCACAACAACAGCTTGCTACTGATAATGTAACTGTAGTCAGTCACCCTTAGGCCCCAAATTTTAGCGTAACATGTCAACATGCAAGGTGATTTGAATTTTACAGGCAACATATAGATCTACAAGGTCTTCTTAAGAACCTACAAAGGGATTTACACACCCACAGCCTTGTTGGGCAAATAGCAAACATGCTTGTTTGTTTGACGAACACAGATTTGGTTTAGGGTTGGGGGCCATAAGACCTCCTGTGTGTACCACTGACCTAAGGGACACAGTTAGCTATTAACATTAACATTTACAAAAAAGAAAAGTTAAAGAATGGATAGTAACTGTTTTGCGCAACATAAGACATGCGATTATCATTGTTGTTACAGGTAGATTTGGAAATCTGATTCACAACTTTTGTCATCCACCAGGTCGGTGGAGCTAAACCCAAAGGTTACAGCGCGAGTTACATGAGGACAGGTCCCCAGTCTGTCACAGACCTAACCAGGAGATACAGACAAGCATTCATACCTATGAAGAATTTAGGGTTATATAAAAACATGTATACTATGAAAGGAAATTAGAGAACCTAGAAAGAAGCCACAAAGAGAATACGTTGAAAGCGACCAGCCTGAAGTTGAAGCCAGGGCCTTCTTGCTGTGACAACAGTGTCACAACAGTGCTAACCACCACACCAGCATGTTGCCCATATTAACATTGTATATGTATATGAATTTGGGATAATAGATACTTTACTTCAATGAGATTGACTGTTTTATCAGATGGTGGCTTGCAAGGGTTATTTTAATTCAGATGCCAAAACACTGTTTCATGGCAGGGAATGGTCACGTCTGTAAAAGGGAATGCCTATGTGAAATAGATGTGACTTCTTCAGTACCAGCACTCAGTGTCCCCTAACCACTTCAAAGGAAGAGAAAGATAGGAAAACCAGACAGCAAAAAAAAACCACACACACACACACACACATATATAAATCAAGCAATTGAGGGAAACAGATTTGTTCTGAAGATAGTATTATGCAAGAAGTTGGTGTTCCTAGAATCTCTTTGACATCGGTGAACCAAGAATGTAATCGGCTAATGAAATGAGACAAGATTATGCTTCACATTGCACTTTTCAACCTTAGTGTGGAGGTGTGCGTGTCTTTGCAAGGACTGTGCAGCTGAAAAAAAGATGCGAGCATATGAGCGCTATGAATCTGGCCAGACCATTTTATTACCAGCGCTTGACTCAAAGCACATTTCGTTTATGACATTTAAGACATGATGTGCCCAGTGTTTCTTTTGAATGTGAATTGCTTTATTTTACCAATTATATCCAGCAGTTGTACAGTTTATGTTACGGCTGTGTTGCTGTTGGAGTCAAAGAAACAACATTGTTGTTCTTGATTGGAGTGTATAACTTGCAATCAAACACCTTCATAAAGTTGGATTCCACCGTTAAAACAAATTAGAGTTTTGTCAAAACTGATCATTTGCAGTGATACTTCAAGTAAATAGTGCATTTTATTTGCTGTGAGACAATTTTTGCAAAGCCTTGCAAAGCTGAAATAGATTTTGAAATGGATGGAGAAAGTAGTAAAGATGCTTGTGCATAAGTTCAATAAGGATGATCTCTCTTTACTTGTCTGCCTATAGTATTTAGCCTGTTAGTCTATTCTTTACATCACTTACAATTTCCCACAATGTTAAACTGGTTTCTGTCATCAATTATGCTCTGCCAACTAGCTTGATAATCTCCAACTCATCCAAACTAGTTAAAGATCCATGTCCAATTCTCCACCTGCTTCATCTACAATGTCATAGAAAAGTTATCCAAAGATCGCCATGTGGAGAAAAAAATTAATTCATGGTTCTATCAGTTATGGCAAGTTTTCCAGGTTCTGAATCAGCAAAGCAGCTCAGCAACCCCGGTCTAGTTACACACGTTAGATGTAACTGGACGCAAAAAAGATCAACTGTTGTCTTGTCAGGCCAAAAAAAAATTTCACAAATTTTGGTGATTATCAGGAGGTTTTTTGGCAAATGTGAAAAGAGCCTTTGGTTTTTCTCCTTGGAACTCTCCCATATATGCCATTTTTGACATGTCTCTTAATGTTGAAGGCTATCATGAACACTACTCTTAACTGAGACAAGTAACCCTGCATTTCTTTAGATGTTGTTCTTGGTTGTTCTGTGACCTTCTGAATGAGTCATCGATGCACTCTTGGTGTAAGTTTGGGACTGCTCTTGTGCAGATTCATGACTGTTCCAAGTTTTCTCGATTGGATAATTTGAATAATGGCTCTCAACATGGCCTCTGAAATGACTTGTTTAGATTGTGCCATGATGTGTTATTCAAAGTTCATTCATGATTTAAAAATAGGAAAGGTATGTTTGAATTTTCCATCAATAAATTAAATCAGTATTTTGTAAGTACTCAGGTTGTTGTTCTCTAATATTATATTTATTGATGACCGGAAACATTTAAGTGTGACAAATATGCAAATTAATAAGAAATCGGGAAGGGGGAAAATACGTTTTCACAGTATTTTAAATATCTCCTGGAATTCAAGCTTTCCGGTTCCAGTTCCACCCAGAACATTCGGGAGGGCTGGGCAGTATTTCATCTTCCACAAACACCCAGAGCTCAAATAGTTGAGACGTTTAAACAGGACTCCCTGCATCCAGAAGTCGTGACTTCTAGAAACTTCAGCGTTACCACATTAGTGGTAGTGTCCTCAGGGCTGACAACAATCAAAATGAAAATACTAATAAAACAACAATGTTTGTTTTGAGAACTCTTGAACTGCACCACCTCTATCTTCATGTTATTGGAATAAAAAAACCTATCTGTGATTGATTGATCCCAAAGGCTAATTCAAATAGAATGTTTCTTCAAAGAAAAGTAGAATAAAGGATATGTCTGTCTTTTATATTCATATTTGCAGATTTTAAGATAAAAGTATTTATATTAAATTTTCCATCTGTTCATGAATGTCTGTTTTCCATGTCAAACAATTCACATGAGGTTTTTCAAAAAGTCTTCTTTCTTGACTACATTCTCATCAGACTTGTAGTGACTGATAATTTTAAATCCAGGAGGGAAAAAAAACGTTTAAATTCTCTGTGGAGTCCCACAAAGATCAGACCTTGGCCTACTACTTTTTAAAGATCCAACATACTTTCTATCATGGACGATTTATCCATCCACATCTGGGTCAGATTCACGGGCTAAGCAGAAATGCTCAGACACCCTTCACTCCAATCACCTCCACCAGCGCTTTCAAGTGGCTTTACTCTGAGCCCCTCCCTCTTCACCCTATCGCCAAGAATAAGCCCAGACACCAAACACAGAAAACTAATTTCCATCCCTTGTATCCAGGATCTTATTCTTTGAGTTACTACCCCTAGATTGTGGACAAAGGTGAGGGTTAGAATATAGATTTACCAGCTTCATAGCTTCATGCTTAACTCTTATCATCCCAACAAACGCCACATCAATCCATATGTTAATCTCACACTCCATTGTCCCCTTACCCTTAAGGGAAGCAACCCCTCCCCCAACCCAGATTGGGTACCCTTTCCTGGCTGTGAACCATGGCCTAAGACTTGAAAGTGCTAATTCTTATCCCTGTCGGTTAACACGACTGAAAACCAACACAGCATGTGTTAGAGGTCACCACTCAAAGGAACTAGAAGGACCATATCAGCAAATAAGCAGTCAGTTTGTCCTGAGGCTACCAAACTAAAAACCATCTTCCACAATTTTGCTTTTACTTAATACCACTATAAAATGTGTTCAAATAATGATAAAAAAAAAAAAGAAGCTGATCCACTTTACATCAATTGGGAAAAGGTCAGAGAAAACGAAAGAAGAAAAAATGTAAAATATATACATGTATATAATACAATCATTAAGTCAAATTACACCGTATGGATTTCAGAAAATATATGTAATTCTATTCAAGTTAATTTGGGTAAACTTCAACATGCTCATTTTGCATCTACAAAACCGAGCACGTGCCTTTCATCTGGCTGAATGGATATAAAAGTTATTCATTCAATAAGTCCTTGTAACTGTAACTGTCAATTGTCATTTGTGGCAAACACTCAAAGTACTACACAAGAAAATATTTGACACTCATCCTATTTCCTCCTGTCCTTTCTGCTTCCACAACAGCCTACTTACTGCATACTTTTATGCCTTTCCTTTTCCTGAAAGCATAAATTATCACTAAACAAACTGACATTGTGCATTGTCAATCAAAATATAGTGCAATTATAAATCTGCAAAGAATAAACAACTCCAATTTTTTGTACATAAAATGTGTATATCAATTGCTTTGAATGGATTTTTACATACACATACATTGTTTCTGTGCATACATGAGAAAACTACTTTGTGGTAGTAGAACCAGTCCAGTTAGGACAGCTTGCACAAAATGTGGAACAATCAACGGATGAAGTATCTTTAGCAATATTAAATTCAGAGTCCAGACCACGCATCAGAAAAGTAATTATGTGTAACCCTTCTTATACCCTTAATCCGCTCCTGCTTCTCTCTCCTTCTTGTCTTAATTTACGTTCCACACACAGCTCCCAAACATACCATACAGTACAGGCAAGTACTGTTTCTTTTTCTCCAGGCTACAATACACATGTGCCATCTCTCTAAGAGAGCATTAATAGATTGTTTTGCAGACAGCTTTACAAAGCCATAGAGAAGGATAAAGCATTTATATGGCCTTTATTGCATCTTGGTCAAAATCCAAAAGGTTTACAATGTGGTGTGAACTACCCAGTTCATTTGTTTATGTGTGGTGCGCAAGCATCTGTGTGTGTGTATACTGTATCCCCCCACATCTCTATGAAAAGAGATTTCATTCTACTCCTTGTACTTGTCTGTTTGTTTGTTGATATCTGCATGGAAGCATTTAATATGTGCTGCTTTGTGACAGTGGCAGCAAATCTCTGCCCTTTAACAGAGACTTCAATGTGTGCAAAATGAGCAGGAATGGAGCTAGGGAATAGGAAAGAGAGAGGGAGCGAGAGAGCGTGAGCAGACACTATGCTATGATGTCATCATCCCAGTGGACTAGAAATACAAAGTGACTGTTTGAGGTGATGGTGCAGCATGCTCAGCAAGAGACTAAACACTTTTATGTCTGTGCTTGTTTAATGCATGTGCATGTGGTGCGCCCATGTATTGGTGTGTGCATGTGGATGTGTCTTTGTATATGTGTAGTAAACTAGAAAAAGGAGAAGACTGGGGCTCCACTTTTCAGTGCAGCACTCATCTACCTGGAAGATTATGATGTCACTGTCCCTGGAGAGTTACCGTGCCAAGCCTGTTTTTTTTTTTGTTTTTTTTTGCAGGTGACAAAGTAAATCCAAAGACAGAGATGGGAACATAAAGAGCACTTGTTTGCACGTTTGTCTTATTGGCATTTGTGTATTGGCTTCACGTGTGCATGCATTTTCCATTAACGACACAAAAGCTCTGACATTTTTGCTTGCATCGTATGTTTATGTGTTCTTGTTTCTCTGTGTGAAGTGAGTTATGTAGCTGCCTATACGTAGTTAAACATGTGTGCAGCAGTGTATTTGTATGCTCACCTGACTCTTGATGATGTCATCGTCCTGGTGGACTTGCAGGACATATCCAGAGTTGCAGGAGATGGTGCAGCGGTCTCCATTGTAGAAGTGGTGGCCAGGGCTACTGCACTTCAGCTCTGCATTGCGGATCAGGGGTTCCTGGCAGTCAATGGCCTCGCATGAATAATGTACACAACTACGAGGCATTGTGTGTGGGGGGCAGGGGTGGGAGGGTGTTAAAGAAGAAAATCAGAGATGAAAAAGCCAAAAAATACAAAATAAAACAAATTTGAAAATACAACTAATACACAATTTTTGTGAATATAATAACACTGCAAAGTCAGAAACATGAAAGCAGCACTCTAAAAGAGACAAATTATACATCGAATCCACCGCATCATCCATCAATGACCGCTTAACATATCAAATCAATAAACTACACGGTGAAAAGACTGCCATATTCTGCAATGCACATGAAAGCAGAGTGTGAATATTAGGGAATTAAGAGCAACGGGATAGATTCTGTGCAAGCTACAATGGTGCAGGTTGACCACAGCTCTGTTAGTATCCTGATGGAGAAGGCGTTTAACACTCTTTGAATGCTTGGGTGCCCAAGGCACCTTTTTACAACAGTATGCATTCTGTAGTATAGGGTTCCCCTATGAAGCAAAGGAAGAAAAGGAGAAGAGAGAAATAAGGAAAAGTATTTCACTCTCCTTCTTTGTCGTTGTGTGTGTGTCTGTGTGTGTGTGTGTAGGGGGGCAAAGAGGGAGACAAAGTATGTAAGAAAATACAGATCTGGATTGTTAAACTCAGTCCTGCAACAATGGAATTTCTTTATTTCTGCCTTTTTTTTACTGCTTTTATTCCACATTATATTTCTTGCACTGCATGCTTTCATTCTCAAGTTTGTTAATAATCTAAGCCTTCTGTTTATCTATACTATTCCATATGCCTTCCATTTTTACCTTATTTTGCTCCCAGTATGTTAAGTCGTCTTGACAAAAAGCTACATTGAGCAGGTGAAGAATAATTATAAAGCACGAGAGTAGCGGTCCCTTACGTCTGCTCTTTGAGGACACACTTGGGAGACCTAGGAGTCTGCTCCATGGACTCTTTGGCTTTGAACAAAATCTCTTTGTGGTTTTTTGCTAGTCACTCTGGAATTTATGACATAAATTACAATTAACTACCTGGAAAACTAGCCTCCTTCCCTGCAAATGAGAATACATTATACACCACAGGGGAATAGTTTGTATGACAGAAAGGAGAATTCAAGAGAAATGAGGGAACTGTACAAAAACTTTTGTGAATATTGCTTGTTTTTGTTTA
>VUQR01023098.1:0-14493 GCA_015108515.1 Hemichromis elongatus | reverse complement strand
TACATGCGTACATACACTTTCACTAATATTGGGTGAGATGTCCCTCAGCATGTTGCATCTTGATCAGACCATGATTGGATCTGAGGTTGAAGATCACTTAGTAGTTGTTCAGAAAGTTATTTTTCACTGTCTCAGTACATGCTCATGAAATTGAGCACGACATTTCTGTGAACTTTTCATTGGCCTCTATTGATTTTTTCCAGTTCAGCTGGAAACAAAACAGAGCCGACCCTGAGAAAATCCTCCACAGGCTAAACTGGCATGCTGAAGGACCGCAGGCATGCAACTCCTATCTCAAGAGCTTGCTTATCAATAAAACTGAATATTTTTAGGTAGGCCTCAACTCTAAATGAACTTTACACAATGAATCTTGCTTTATTTCCTTTAATTTGAAATATACATTTCTTTGATTTTCACAAATAATGCATGCTAATATGTGCAATTGAGATTTTAACATACGGTAAGCAGAAGAAGTGAGGGGTGAAAGTTATCTTTACTGCAAGTTTATTTCCATTGAGCCATCTGCTCCCTGGTGTCCTTTGGTCTAACACCACCTGGATCAAACATCACATGCTTTAAGAACACCTCTGCAGGTCAGTTCTTTAATAGCTGCACTTTAATCTGATGTTCAGAGGAATGTTAAATGTACTGGGTTCAAAACAAGTGTTTTGCGTACAAAAATGTGCCAATGTGTGCATGTCTTCAACCCTCTCTCAGGCATTATTCTTCCACTATCCCATTTTCATAAGCCTGGGTATTTTTCCTCTTTGGACGATTCTCTGAAAACCCCAAAGACGGTTTTCTGGGGAAATCTCAGCAATTTCTGAAATACTCAGATCCCCTTATCTGACACCAACAACCATGCCACACGTCTTCCTCATTCTAATGCTCAACTTGAACTTCAGCAGGTCATCTTGACCATATCAACATTTTCTTGGTGCCACATGATTGGCATTACTGAGCAGCTGAAGAGCTGTACCTAACAAAGTGGCATGGGAGTGTATTTTGTGTGGCTGGGAAGCTAAGTCCCCAGAAAACAGCAGTTGTCTATTTGTAAAAAATGTAGAAGACTCGATCAGCTAAATTCTACCAGATATTTACGGCATCAAAGCAGTTTTCATGTCAACGCCACAGGAACAAGAAGCTGGATGTGTTTTTGTGAATGGAGTCATTGATTTAAACGATCAAAGTGAAAGCAGAATGCTAAGAGTCGGTCCGACCAGTAATTACAGAAACCATTAATAAGCTCACAGCATATAGACTGCGAGGGGCGATACAGTAGTGGGGAAATATTACCTCATTAAGCTGCCAGAGGGGGAAAGAAAGAAAATAGACTGAAAGCACAAAATGTGAAGGAGGTCTGGGACTGAACTCACAAACCTGTCTGAGCGAGCAGTTACTCGTTTGATCTTCTGTTCTGTGAGATGAAAACAACAGAAACACTTTCAACGTGAATTGGCTTTGACTTATATAACACTATGATGGGCTCTCATTGTTGTTCTTAGCAGCAGGATAATGCTCACTTCCACTCGTGGCTTGGTGCAGCTTCCCTGCTGAGTTAATTGCTGTGTAGTGCTACGAAAATAGACTCACGTCATGCAGCTCAATTTCTGTTATCAATTAGTAATTTAGTAAAAAACACAATAATTGACTGTCTCTCATGCACCAATGAACAGAATAAGAGAGATTGAGCAGAGATGTATTAGGTTATGAACTGTAGGTTGGTAAACACTGGATCATTCAATGAACAGTTTTCGCTCTTGGTCCAAGTAGAAAGTTTAGCTATAGAAGAATAGAGGCTGATATTGGTTTATGAGGTCGGGGTCGGTTGCTCGTTCTCCCACCTAGCAGCCCATGTTAGCCATGTAAAAAACATTATTCTCTCTCTTTAAGGCACGTAGAAAATCACATACTTGCATTTTTAGACAAGCTCACTAAACAAAATTTCAGACCAATATAGACAAATGGCTCCTGAAGGACTAAGGTCAATGGTGAGGACAGCATAAGAACCTGACATGCCGAGATTAGAGGTTATGTACCGTGTACGGTGACTCTGGATATACCCACACAAGTTCTGTATGCTGTCATTTTGGAAACAGAGCCACAAGGAAGCAGCTTATTTGTTATTGCGTAATGACTCCATCATATCTACGTTACTTGAACTAGACGTTGTCACAGTCAACCATGAATTTTTGTTGGATGCAGAGACTGTGACGGATTCACTACACTCATCGTCTTGGTCAGTGATTACACTGGAGGACACACGAGAACAATGTCTGTTATGCCACGACAGATGAGGTGTGCAGATGTGAACAGGGACCCTTTAATCAGGGACACGCTGAGAAACATTAGCGAGATGCTTCCACTGACAGTTCAGTCAAATTTATTCTCATCTCTTTCACTCTCAGTCGCTCCCTCCATATTTAAATGAGAAACTCTCATCCTCAAAATTTGAATTGAAATTTTGTGACTGAGTCAGAATTCTTACAAAAAACTTCATAACACGTGAATAAGCTGGTTGTATTTTTGTTAATACGTGTACCTAAACAAAATGATGATTTCTATCCCAAAGGGTGTTTTTACTGTGACATCATAACATTTATGTGACAAACACGTTTCTAGACCCTGTTTCACATCTGACCAGACTCTGAGCTCATATTTGACATCTTTAAAGCTGTGTGACTCACAGTCCTGACGTTCCCTCCTCAATCAACATGTGAACCAAATCTGCATCATGTTAGGAAACTTGGAGGCGCAGTGTTCATGGTATCAGCGGGTTGTTGCTGTTGCTGTCTAACACTTCCTTATTGGGTGCATAACTCCAGCTACGGTGGCCACTGTAGCACAAATAACTGACCGGTGTTCATCAGATATCCTGAACTGTTCTGTTGGTAAGCGCTGTTGTGTTAGCGGGTTTGCCACTGCTAATCAGCGTTAGTGTTCGAGTCCAGCGTCCTCTTCTAATAAAGTTTCACTATCAGAATAAATTCCAATACAATGTGTGAATGTAGTCGAATCAGAGGGAACGTGTGATTTATGGGACACTTGAGCCCAACATTAGCTGACATAATGTTAACTTATAACCAGCTGTTGTTTCCACACAGCTGTCTGGAGATGGCGTGTCACACACCTGCTAACAGTAACCGACTGTGACAATATAAATAAGCACAATTATGCTGATTTCAGTTCATGAGGTGAGGAGGAAGAGGATGAGGAGGAAATAAGGGAGGAGACAGCAGTAGAAATGTCTTAGGAGAAAGACATTGTGGGAAAATATGCGTGTACAAATGCTGAATGGCAAAAATCATAAACAACAACAGCTGGCATAATGATTTTTAAACTATAAGAAATTTATACCATGTACTTTGTACGTCCCATACATAAAACGTGCTTAGGAGGAACTTTGACATCCATGTTGTTGAAGGTTGCGGGGCAACATGGTGGCTACTCCTATGTGTTGTTTATAGGAACACAGCAGCAGTTTGGTGGAAGATTTTTAAGGACTAGACTTACACTACTCTCTTTTCTATTAAACAACCTTAAAACATCATTCCCTGTACTTTTAAGACATTTAGAGAATATTTGGTGTATCTGGCTTAGCAAATGCAAACAATGTCAACATCCCTATGAAAGCATTCAAATGCTTTATTGCCGTATTAAGACCACAACATCCCACATGGATCACAAAACACAGATCCAAGACTTTGAACTATGCATCACTATTAGTTTTTTTTGTCATCAAACATTTTCAAACACAGCTTTTATCTGTCACGTGTTAACAGTGACATGCGAACATGTAATGGCCTTATAATTTTCAATTATGCATGCACTTCCCAAAACTAAGATAAAAAGCAGCATTTACATGGGATGCAGTTGGTCTGCTCATATGCAAACAATGTTCAAGGAAAGACTTTGGTTTCCTTGAGTGGGTTTTGTCTAGATAGTACTAATATTATTATTATTATTGATATTAATTATTATTATTAATATCATAATCTCACTCATTTAGCTGCCAAACAGCGCTGTTCATTCCATGCATGTGTGGGGAGGGGCCATGGGAGCGGGGTCTTTTGACCTCTTCTCTGGCACACTGCAGTTCCTGTCATGTGGAGAAATATGATTCACACATCCAAGCCTTGCCTCGTTATCCACACTTTGTGAACATGCATGCTCAAGGGCATAAGGATGCATTCATGCAGACAACTGCATGCAGGTAACACATGTGCATTTGGTGAAATATACGGACATGCTCCTAACTTGTACCTAAACATGCACAAGAGTGAGATGATTTGCATATGGAGAGTGGCATGTGGGACTGTTCCAGGAGAGAAGTTAGTCCTGCTCTGCTGCAATGCTTTCCTGCCTTTAGCCCTCTCAGCCGGCGCACTCTTGCACGTGCATCCGTCCCATCTGTACAGCCAACTCCTCTTTAAGCTCTGCTCTGCAACCCAACTCTGAACTTCTGCCAGGGAATTCATTAACTGCGTGTCTCACAGGTATTTATAGAAATGCAAAGCAATTTCTTTTCTCACTTGCTTCCGAAAGACTTGCACAGAAACTTATAGAGCAGGTGACCTATACTGGAAATAGTTTAGTCAACAACATTAGAGGAGGGCTGCTGAAAATCCATCCATCAAGAAACCCTAAACAAATCCCATACTCTCAATTTTGGCAGCATATCTTTGCACAAAGGGTTTAATTGAGACGTTTTTCAGCTACAGTATCGTTATCCTCCACACTTCATCCTTCATTCAGCATTTACAAATAACATCAAAGGGTCCTTTCTCACCTACAGCCTTACACAAGAGAGCTTTGGAGAGACAAATTGGTGTTTCATGTGGCAAAGCTTGTTAAAATGAAAGGAAATTAGAGCAGCTTTAGTTCAGAGTTTCATTATTTTGGTGTCTCTACAAACAGCTTGCTTCTCACAGCTGTAAACTGCTGGGAAGCACTCGGTTGTAAGTACAGGGCTGCGACAGAGTGCTGAAATTGTCATTAGTGGTGATCATGAGAGGGATGTAATTGGTGTTTGTGGGTACATACTAATTGATGTGATAATTTGCAGACTTTGGTTTATGTGGAGTGTTCTCCTGCAATTATCTCTCAAGATCACTGGTTTACAGAGGAAGAGCCATTGTACAAGGCTGAGGACTGATGGTAAAGTTGCCACTCTAGGTTCAAATACAGAAGGCAGGAAGCTGGGAGTCGGCAAATCAAAGGATGAGTATCTCTTGCTCGAGGCGCAAAAACAGATTCTCACATTAAAACAGCACGGAGAGCGGAGCAACAACCTTTGGATAGACCCTACCATGAATCTGTCTCTATTTCCCGTGGCCTCTCTCTCTCGCTGTCTGTTTCTACTCATTGTTTGTGAAAAAGTTACTTTGAACCCATAAATGGGAGATATTAGGCTGCAGGAAACCAATAAATGAATTTGAATCTGATTTCATTGGAAATGTAACTTTATTAAGTTGTGATAACCGTTCAAACACAGAAGAAATTTAGATTTGGAAAATGTGTCCAGTCAAATAATAACTTAAAACCTGTGCAAACATTTTCAGTCATGTGAGGCGCCAACAGCTTGGCTCCAAGCCTTCATCTAAATGACCTCATGTGCTGCATTTCTTTATTCCAGACCATTTTCCCTTTACGGTTTCAAGCTTGCCTGTCCAGCCATTAAGTTATTGAAAAATTTGAAAGTTAAAATCATACTAGTGGGATTACTTTTGCAATTTACATAAAGTAAAGAGGTTATTGTTTGGGATACAATTAGGACAACGCTTACTGCATGAAAGGCACTTCCTGGAAGTGTCATTTATGTTTTTACCAAAACAGCAGCAAACAACCAAAATCATGGAAGAAGCCCCAAAATGCCAGAAATAAAATTGGAGTGAAGACAGGATGCAAAGAGATGCAGAGTTGGGGCTTTAGCTTTGAGTTGAAGTGACAGGCTGTGTATGCACGCAACCAAATGCAGCCAATCATGTGTTCACATGAGTTGAACTAAATCTGGGAGGAGACTATGATTCACGTTGAGGATTGTGGACTGTCATATAATCTTCTGGCATGTGACAAATAAAGGTTTTCTTGGCTTGTCTAAATATATGTTTCTACCTTTTCACTGCTTTATTTTAATGTAGATTCAACATATTCTGCACAGTTGATTAAACTTTTAAAGGCTTCCCTTTGTCTCTGGTAAACTCTCAGAGGCATTTTTCAAAGTTGTTACTGGCAATACAAAACTGAAAGAAAGATCTTTTATAAATAATATATTTAGATCACTGGCAGTAGCAACGATAACAGTTGTCTGATAAAGCCTTATATATGCATGCACAATATTGGTTGCAGTAAATTTATTTGGTGAAATAAAAGGGGAGGGGCCAAACTACCTTATCAGCAGGAAGCTTAGAGGTGATAAACGCTGCTCACATCTGGCACAGTGAACCTGTGTATTTGTTTACCAACAGCTCTTATCCATGATAGCTCCTATATATCCCTGGAGGGCCAAACACATGCGCTCTCTGTGCTCACGCCCTGACATGGCTGGTTTTCAGAGCAAATTAATTCCCAGTTGGAGAATGACTGTTATGAATGGGTCGGGTGAAAGAGATGGATGGGCTGCCCATTCTTCTGCACGGTCCCTCCGCTTCCAGTGACAAAGATGCTGAGGCTTGTCCTACTTTTGTGGGAGGAAAAATGTGGCTTTGTACAGTAGCTCAGGGGACTGTCAGCGTGGGGTTGGGAGGGCTGCCGTGTTAACAGACTTGGAGCAGAAAGACACCCGGAGGAAATCAGCGAACAGAGATGATGGTGTAGAGCTGTGAAGTCGTGAAGCCGGGGTCTTTACATTGATTACATCCTCTCTCGGTTACAGGCTTGAGAAAGCTTGCAAAGTTGTGCTAACATTTGGTGAGGGTGCTACTCTGTGAGCTGCTACACTGCTGTGGTGTAGACAAGCTCCTATCTGCAAAGAACTGTAAAGTAGGCCAACGAGTCCAGCAGTCATCAAAAAGCTGAACAGTCCACATTTTGAACCACGATCTTTAAAAACGAACCACTTAAGTAGTCGTAAAGTCATGAATGACACAAGCATACTGCACATATACCACAGCCTCCTCCTGTTAAAGCTGGGCTCTAATGAACTGTGACTGACTAAGACCCAGGAAGACATGAATCCTCCACGTCATCCCAGTCAGAGAGCAGGTGGTTATTAGGTAAAATTATGATTCCCAAGGACAGAGTCGAGCCTGGATTTAACTGTACAGCAAAAAGATGAATATTCAGTAAAATGGCAGACTCGATAAAAGTGACATGACTGCATTGTGACTCTTTTTTTCTCCTCCTTCCGCTCTCCTCAGCCTAACCTCGTCACATCATTCACACCCACATCTGGACTTAATGGTCTCTCTTGTTTCTCCATTTTTAATTCTTTTGTTTCATCAATGGCTGCGTTTTCAAAGAGCAGAAAGGACCGATGACACTGAATAACAAAATGACCAAATTCCCATGCTCTGTGGGTAAGAAGAACAACCCTTTTTTTCCTCAATCAGCTTATGGGGCAACAGCTGCTGATGAATGCTTGAATCCCTCTAAGTCTCCCTCTAGTCCGCTTTACAAGCTCCACAAGCTGCTCAGGGTCTCTGTAGAGCCTTAACTACGCAAACAGGCGAAGGAGAGAATCCCAGTGACTGAAGGCTGGACGTCGGCTACCTACCTATCATGTTTCAAGCTGTTTGTCTTGTGGTTAAATATACATTTTTTTCCTCTCTGTGTTGAGACGTATTTAGCGTGATTCAGTAATTTTCTGGTTTGGAAATTGGGCATTTTTAAAATATTTTTAAACACCACCAATTTGAAACTAGTGTTCAGCTGTGCATGACTGCACAGAATATACAGTAGGACATAATGCTTCGAAACAATACTTACAGTACTTACATCTAAATGTAAGTAAAGTTGTTTGTAAGGTCCTAAGCACCACTTTTCACCCTTTTCACCCATGCAAAGAAAAGAAATCCCGCTGCACATGTGCTGTAAATGTCAGCATATTTTGCAGTCAAAGCTAACCTTTAGCTGTGCAATCTGGCAGAAAATGAAACGGTCATTACTGAAACGAAAAACACGAAAAACATTCACCATTCAGCCGCGATAGTGAAACCAGCTGAAGTGAGTAACACTGGTCTTCTTTTTGCAGGGTAATGTTATACCGGACAACATGAGACCCTGTTACTCTGACACATGCCACCCCCGCTACATATTGGTGCGGTCCATGCACACATAGTGGCCATGGCACTGCCCGAACAGCAGCTGTCTCCCCAAGAACGACAATGCACCTCCCTGTGCTGCAAAGACTGCCCAGGAACAGCTTGAGGACACCACCCAGCCTCCAATCTCAGCATAAACCAATCCAATAAAGTGTTTGCACTTGTACAAGCTTATTCATAGGTGTTCTGGGGACACGAGGAGTACATAGATAATATATTGCACTTGGTTTTGATAAGTGGAAGTATAAAAAAGGGAAGTTTATACACAAGTGCGGACCCCAGTGCCTCCATCCATCCATCTATCCATTCATCTTCTGCCACTCCTATGAGACCAGGTTGCTGTGGAAGCATTTTAAGCAGCGATGCCACCTCCTCCCAACACATCTCCCCTAACTCGTATATAGTCCCTAGTACTTGGATAGTAATCTCATGTATCGTGGCCTGGGATATTTGGCATCTTTGGAGATTTAGGGCTCTCCACCACCAGCAGGAGGAGCCGTCAGGCTGGACTGGACTGAGCAGCATTCAGAATGGGAGGCTTTGGCCGAACGAGCCCCAGTTGTCAAAACCGGGTCTTGGGAGCCTTAAACCTCACAAAGCTGCTAAATATTCCAGGTTGAACATTGGTAAAATTTATTTAAAACGATCCACAAAATATCTAGAATATTTCCACTGGATTGGAGTTTTGGGTCAGAATACTAACCAGTCAGGAAGTTCTACATCGATGTGGATGTGAGTGAGGTGTTTCTTTCTCTTTAACTTATGTTAGAAAAAAACTGATTTATTAAAAAGTTGAAATGACCTGATACCATCAGACGGTGAGGAAGAACATGATTTTAACAAGCTCTAAATAGATGGTGAATAATAAATGTTCAGGGTTTAAGGGCTTGATAATCTCCTGAAAATCCATAATGTAATGGTTTGTAAGTGTTACAGTAGCTTAGACGTCGACTGGTTTGGAGCCCCGCTACATATTTCCAACATGGAGAGCAGTACTGTCTGTGGTGCTTTTTGTTCCAGCCGGATACCACCTGATTTCACTCATTATCCTGGCTCCTGAAATAGTCAGGCCTATTAAACCGCTCTTAATCAAGACCACGGTTCATTAAATCAAGGAGACTTTAAAATAGTGAAAAAGCTTCCAGGAGCCTTCTGCTGTCCCTCAAGCTGACCACCACAGCTGTGGGACAAAAACCTTACAACTACAACATTAAGAGTTTAACGTACATGAATTATGGCCTGATTGATTGCACAGCTATGACTGAAGGGCTGTTTTAGCATGTTAAATGCATGCTTGCATATATTCTCTTGCTGAATGCTCCTTCATTTGTTTTCTAAATCTGTTGATTTGTTAATATTTTAAAATTTTCCAAAAGGTTTTATCCACTAAGTACTGTTTAATTTTTTTCTACTGGTCATATTTGAATATTTAATTCTGTGCATTTAATAGAATAGAGTACATCCAATTGCCACATCTTTTTTTATTTGAATGCATGAATACAGCTTTGAGAAAAGTTTTTGGCTCATTTTAGTTGCACTGAGAAGAAACCAAAAACACAAAGATATGCACCATGCTGTGACAAATAAGAAAAAAGGAAATGAAATGCAAACCAAGAAGCTTTCATCCAAGAAAGCAAACTGTATGAGTAAATCTAGTACACGTCTAATACAATATTGATGTGAATGACTGCGATCTTAAGAGACTTGATCTACTTCTGATCAGCGAAAGCATCCGTGCTCCCCGAGGGCCTTGAAAAATGGTAATCAAATTACGTAATCATGTTGCGCTTAACAGAGCAAACATCTAAAAGCCTTGGAGCATCGCTTCCATTAAGCCAGTATGTTTTATACACACAGTACAAGCACGAATTAGATTTACTGTAAATGTGAATACCAACGTAGCTAAAAAGCACTTCGGCAATTCCAGTGTATAACTTGAAATGTTCTCGTGTAATTTGATGAAGAATAGATGTACTAAATCTTAAACTTTTATAAATGTAGTATTGTATACAAGTAAAATATGCAGGGAAGTAACTGAAACAGTTTGCTTGGTAACTTTTTAATGGATAAAGATGAGCAGCTGTTCTGAATCAACTCATTTTACAGCATCTTCAGTTTGCAGAAAGTTCAATGAAGCTCACTTCCACACCTTTGGTTTACCCTTCTCTTAAAGGTAAAATGTTTCTCAGTATCACATTTTATACCAGAACACCCATCATAACATTTGTAACTGCATGGATGCTGGGGTTTAGGTTCATTTAGGGGAAAAAGAATCACTGGAAAATAATAGAAGACATGAGTCCAGCAATGTATTTCTGCCAGCAGCTCTCTGCAGACCCCAATCCACAACAGCCAACCGCCACGAAGGAAACACTTGGCATCAATCATGAGACCACGCACATGCCAAAATAGTTGATCCATCCAATATTGTTTCATTGTGTGGACATCCCCTGCACTTATGCACGCTGTGTTTATGGAAATACAGAGAGCCTTGGATTAAACTGAACACTGGCCCACACGCTCCACTTATCCAGGTCACAGGAAAAGGAGAAGGTTAACAAATAAGAAATGGTAAGATGGAAACTGGACACCCTTATCTCGCTCCCCCAGCCAGCTGCCTCCTGAACATTCATAAGCTGACAAATCGTGCTGACTGACAATTGTGTAATAAAGGAGGACTTACAAGTGTAGCTACTTTGGGATAAGAAATCTGATAGCTCTGACTATGAGCGACTGACGGATGCCGCACCAGTAATGCATCACAAAGTGTGCACAGTGTGAGCTTCACTGGAAATTCTGGAGACCCATTACGCCCAAAGATTTACACCTCCAGCATGAATTTGGAGGTCACATTAGGCCTGTGAAATGCTTTATGCAAAAGTGCAAATGCAAACGTAACAAACATGCAGCTAGTGTTTTACTGACTATGATACAGTTTAAACCGTTATGAAGCGAGAGCAACTTTGTGAACATCAACTCGAATCTTAAAGCGTTCCAAGTTGATTCATTTCTGCAAAAAAGCTTTTAGGATTTTGCATATTGGCCTCTTCTCATCGAGGAAAAACAATCCTCCCTTATGCACAAAGAAGCCATGCTATCAATTCCAGTGTCTATCCGACAAGAATCTGATAGTATTACCGATTGAGATAGCTCAGATTTCATATGCTCTCACAGAAGCAAACACTTGACTTCAAGGAGACAGTGATGCAAAAAAAAAATATATATATCAAGATAAATGGACCCCTTACACAAGCGGATGTCAAAGCAAAAATATTCCCATTACTCACAGACGGCATCCTCTGTGCTTTGGACAGTTGCTGCTAAATAACTCCTGTACATATAATGGTTTAGAAATCACAGCATCTTGTTACAGTTGTGATCTAAACATGGCACAGTGTGTAATGACCTCCGCACATCATACATGTGATGAGAAACACAGAAAGTGTCTGAAACATGAATGTAACAGAGAAAACTTTGATTAAAAGGGAAAGCACATCAGGTTCTCCTTAAAAAATCATCCAGTTTCTGAGGTTTTCCACTGACCCTCCCGTAAAAAACACATCCGCGGTAATTCAGGCAAGAACTGTTGACCGCCTTTTCGTGCATTTTTAAATGAATACCGCTGCTTGAGTAACATACCATGAAATATTAAATGTTGGTCTTCAAAGCTCCCGAGTACTGACTCAGGACGGCGTGGTCTTTTATTACATAATCAACTGTCTGGAAACTGATGTATCTTTGTCAAGCAGCGGTGTAAATTTCACTCCATGGATATAAAGTAGAGCAGAGGCTAACATTAACGGCAGAGGAGCGGGTTACTGTTCGCAGTATGTGACAGCGTGTGGTTGTACCGCACGCCACACTTGCAGTTTTTGGAAGCTCCTTTCTGTAAGCCTCCGGTTTCTGTTGAAGTCAGAAAGCTGAGGGGGGTCAGGCTGTCCATCATCAGATGTTTCTCGCCTCATTTTAATGTCTCAGATGAGTTTCAGGCTCTTATTAAAGCTAAAGAGCTGACTGAAAATTGACGTAAAATTGCGTGACGTCACGCGAGCGTCAGCAAACAAGTTAAACTGATTTGTTGCGGTGTCAGGGGCTGCCTGGTTAAACCGACGAGGTTTGCGTCCTGTTTACCTTTGGCACGCACCTGCACTTGCAAAAGGCGCTCTATAGTGCTCTTCACTCCCTCTGTCTCCCCAGTGATTACTGCAGCTAATGAAGGCTAGCAGACTTGAGTGCTGGGCTAAGTGCGCGCATTAACAGTCTCTTTGACCAAATTCGCCCCCAAAACTTGAAGGGTCAGCATCAGCAAACGTCTCTCAGGTAAATACGGCGTCAAAATGAAACAGCAGCAGTGCCGCGAGATTACTAAACCCCCAAGGATATAAAAACTAAAACAAAAAAGCTCTTAACATGAAGTACAAATCCATCTCGTCTGAATCTTGTTCATTTGTTGCATCACAACTAAAAACATTTGGTTCTCCATCTTAATTGAGACGTGCAGATCCTGCCTCCTTACCTGTAAATGCCCCTGGTACATATTGAGCACACAGTCAGTCGCGGCTCTCTCTGTCAGTGAATCTTCCCGACTCGTATGGGGCGCACACTGTCAGACTCCGAGTGTTGACATCAGAAGCCGAGGGAGAGTTTTTGGACTGGAGGTCCAAAAAGGAGCAGACAGAGCGGAGCTGTCCTCTCCTCGGGTGCTGAAGCTGACACTTTGCGCTCATCCAGGATACCTCAGCGCGCTGACACACACGCAGAGCGACGCCGGACGGCACTTTCTTTTCTTTCCCCTTTTAACACCGTGCAGATTTCTCAAATAGTCCTTACATGAAAAACACAAACAAACAAAAATAAAATTCTCTCGAGATTCAAGTCTTCATTCTGAGCGCGGTGGCGGTTTGCTTTCGGTCTTGGTTTAAATGTTTTGACGCTCCTGCTGGGTTCATTCTCCTCTTATTGTGCGCTCCTCTCTCCTGTTTCCTAACTACTCCCTCTAACCCAGCCCTCTGGTGCCTCCTCCAGTGATGACGTGCTCGGCGAGGAGACTCACATGCATCTCTCTCTCTCTCTTTTTCTCGCGCTCTCTCTCTCTCTGTCTCTCTCTCTCAAGATCATGCTCAGGAAATTTCTAAAGTTCACAGGCGTAGAAGAAGAATTAATAGTAGAAGGATTTTGTCATGAGCAAATTTCTTTTAAAAACGTTTTATAAGCTTTTATAAGTCAGTTCTGAATTACACGGTTAAAACAAACAAGAAACAGCACGCTGCGTCTTACAGAGCGTGACATCTGCCTATGATGAACCAATTATCTGCCGTTTTTGCGTTTTAATTAGTCGAAGCCACAATTCAGTGATCAAAACAATGCGAGACATGTGGTTTCTTAGCAACGTAGGCGATCTATATGTTTACAGTATAGATCTCGTTAGTCTCACTGCGCGTATTTTCATCTCACATTCATACACAAATGTACGCAAATGTTTTCTAATGAATAACAGAATATCAAATACACAGCAGGCTATTATCTTCATCCAAAACAGCTCACTGAGAGCTGAACGTTCCAGATTGTTTACGTTCATTGATACACCAAACAAACAAACAAAAACACTGTTTCAGATTAAAGAGTTGTAAATGTGGCAAATCTAACGGGGCAAACGGTAACTTTCATACTTACATTATGTAGGTCTACAGTGCCTGAAGACATGGTGGTGGGGGTGGGAGTTATGTGTTATGAGCATTTCAATTCAATTCAATTCAATTCAATTTTATTTATATAGCGCCAGATCACAACAACAGTCGCCTCAAGGCGCTTAGTACATACAGAGAAAACCCAACAATCATATGACCCCCTATGAGCAAGCACTTTGGCGACGATGGGAAGGAAAAACTCCCTTTTAACAGGAAGTAACCTCCGGCAGAACCAGGCTCAGGGAGGGGCGGGGCCATCTGCTGCAACCGGTTGGGGTGAAGAAGAAAAGAACAGGATAAAGACATGCTGTGGAAGAGAGACAGAGATTAGTAGCAGGTACAATTCAATGCAGAGAGGTCTGTTAACACAGTGAGTGAGAAAGTGTTAAGGGCTGGCAGGTGTGGACTCAATCGCAGGACTCCTTGCTCAAAAGGTAACAACAATTTATTAAACTCTTCACCGGTGATATTTACAACGAGGTGCAATAGTGCTATATACAAAAGGTGAGGGAAACGGGGGCTCCGGGGAATCCAAGGGAAGGGTC
>VUQR01023097.1:0-14462 GCA_015108515.1 Hemichromis elongatus | reverse complement strand
AGTAGAACCCCCCCCCCCCCCCCCCCCCAAAAAGGGAAAAAAAAAGATTTCATTTGTCATTCTGAGGAAAATCCAATGCACGGGGCCAGCTAAAACAGCATAGAGGCTCATGCGGAGATGTGGACAGAGCTGCCGCCTTAAAATCTCCCCGAAAAAAGTAGTTTAAGTGATGTTAAGTGGAAGACCAAACACGGCGACAGCTTACCTCCAAATGAGACAAAGTCTTTACTGCTTATTTGTGTACATTTTGACTCCAAAGTCCAATCTCTCGCCTTTACTTGGTCTCATTTGAACCACGCACTAGATAAAGATTTAAATATCGACATTTTGTGGAATGTATCAGAAGTCTAAAATAAACGTTGCACGTGTAGCTTTTTCTGCATAGGTGTCTAATCAGATGTGTTTATTCTGAAACCCGAATGTCCGTTGGTGTTTTGTGGTGTAAACAGGAGTATCGTCAGTGGCTGTTACTTTGTTTGTGTGCGTCTGGTGGGCTCGTGTAGTCAGCCGTGTCTTCCTTGTGGCTGTTTGTAACAGAAGGAGTGTGTGTGTGTGTGTGTGTGTTGGTTGAGCTCATAGTGGTAGACTGGCCATGACTTATGTTCGTGGTTTCCTTTTGGAAGTCTACGTAATGCTTACCTCAGTCTCTCTTGCTGTGTCTCCTAATAATGTGTTTTATCAAGTGTAGTCGTGTTTTCATTTCCCATTTTTCTCTCATCATTTTCTTTTCTTTACGTCTTTCACAGTTTCTTTTGCTTTCCATTCTAGCATCTCCTGTTTCTTGTCCTTGTGTTGCATTACACCCCAGAGTCATTATTCCTGTCTTCCCTGCTCTTTGTCCACTCTCGTTGAGTAAGATTTTCCAAAAGCAAGTCCCTTTTTAAACCTACAGCAGACAACCTGTTCATTTGTCCTTATAAGGAGATGATCCAATTAGCTCAGGCCACCTCAGAGGGATTTGTAGTTAACATTTTATTGCAAAGGCCTTTCTCCTGACTCATCTCTGGACTTTCATAGAAGCCCATAGCAAATCTTCATGGCCCAAGTCACCATTTCTATGGATCTCTGTAAAAAGCTGGAAAAATGTAGATTTTTTTTTTAACACCGTTCAGTATAGTCTCTATATGAAATGTTGCTCATGTGAAATGTTTATTTCAATTCATTAAATGGACAATTAAATGCAATCTACACGTGGTAGACCAAACACAACGCTATTGCTAGTGCACACTTGATACACTGGCTTTATTATTGGCCGATATGTGCATTTTTTTTTTTACTGAATATGATGCAGGAAAAGATTCTTGGCATAATTTTCAAATGATGTCAACAATGTCGTCCACCTGCTATAACATTAGTTGTGTGGGATGAATTGAAGAGGTTTTTGCACATAGTGGGTGAAAGGAGACATGGAGACAGCGTGAAGATAAAGTAATGCAGGTTATAACCACATGAGGGCAAGTAATAATAGTTAATCTTTATGATTGTACATCGTTTCTGATTGATTGCCAAAGAGCTATTATCTAAAAACACAATCTCCTTATTGGTGCAAAAATACAATTTTATGCCTCTAAAACTGTTAACTTTGGCATATTTTGCAGATTTAACTAAAGAAATTTGAAAAAAATTTACAGGCTGCTAGTAACTTGTTAACTTGTAACAAAACACTGGTTCATCCCTTGATTTGGGTGACTACTTTACACTTGAATGATTCATGGTTCAGTGTTAAGGAACTTAACAAACAAGGAACACATTCCTGTGAGGTACAAGGACTAAAAATGGGCGAAAATGCAAAAACAAAAAAAAAAAGTCCAAAACAAACTTCAACTTTAAAAGTCCTTTTTAAAGGACTTTTAAAGCTGCTCAAGACATATTTAAAAATTATAAGAAAGTCAGGCTCCTTTTTTACAGTGTTTGCGGTATTTAAGTATTTATCCTTATTAACCAGGCTGCACAGTTGGAATTTAAGATTGACAGATGAAATAATCAAACCTGTCAGCGAGGCTGTTAGACCGTGTCTTTAGTCAGAGAGCCCATGTTTACATAAGTAATCCTTTCAGCACAATGGAACCGTGTTATCCGTGTCACTCATTAGACCTGGTCAGTGTGCTGGAGAAGAGATAATACCAGCTGAGTGCCAACAGTTCAGGTTTAATGGAGATCTGTGCGAGGTAAACTGCAAGATATTTAGGTTAGGTCTCCATATCTCGAGAATCTGAAAGGATTAGGAATTAGGATTATAAATAGATATGTCTGTGTTGAGGTATTTATTGAGGATGTGGCGTCGGTGCACAAGACTATATGTCTGCACAAATGCATACATGTATTTGCATGAGCATGTTTAAACAAATCCGTGTAAAAATAAAGTGATCTTTGTAGAGGGGCTTGTAAAGGAGCAAGCATTCAGCAGCAGATGGCTCTAAACTAACTCAGCTGGTCTCACTCTGAGCTCAGAGCAGAGCTGTGAAGACTTCTAGACAAACAGAGCTTTTGCAGGTTCACAAAAACAAACACAACCCACTCTGATATCCTGAGTCAATGGATGGATGTTAGGTGAGGGGGTGGGGGTTGTAAAAATGGCTCACAGCACTCAAATACTGTATAAAAAAAGGGAAGTGGTTTGTGAGTCACATGTCTACATTAGGATCAGTGCAGGATGTGTTTTGGAAGGGAATCCAAGCCTGAAACAAAGGATTAAAACCTTGGGAGTGTGTGTGTATTGTAGAGAAGGAGAAAGAATGGACGTGTGTGTTTTAACACAGCCTCTCATTAGTGTGGAGATCTGTGCAGATGTGACCAGTGGGGGTGAATGAGGAGGATTGCCCTGTTGGCTTAAAAAGCTCGGGTGACCTGTATGTCATTGTGTTGACACAAATCTCAGATGTGAATATTTATGTTTTCTTTTAAAATTAAACTAAATTGGCTTTTTTTTGCACTTTCTCCCACTCATCTTTCATCTCATCCTCTGCAAGTGTTACACACGGGATGTGCACATGAATCTGTATAATTACTACTGCCTGTGTGTCTTTGCACTGCATGTGTGGTCTTGCTGTCTCTGAGCCACGAGTGTCACTGCTTCTCTGTATTGTTAATTTCATATGCTGGCTCTTTATTTCCCTGTTTTATTGAACTGCAGCCTGGTAAATAACGTGCAAACAGGGTTTACCTGCTGTGTAACTCATTTGCTTACTTTTCCCACCGCGTGTTTAGTATGCAAGCAAGCGTGGCGTCATATGGAAAGACCTTTGTGAAGGCATTCATACTTTATATTTTGTGTGTGTGTGTGTGTGGGGGGGGGGAGGAAAAGAGAGACAGACAGAGATAGCCAGTGGGGCAGGTGTCAGGTGGACTGGCAGGTGGCAGCTGGAAAACTGGAGGATTTCCTCTTTAGTAACGGCTGATTAACTCCCACACCCTGCACCATCAGTTCACACAGACTATAGATTTCAAACCAGCTGCACAGTTAACCTTGTTACTCCTTCATTTTGCTTTCTGAAGTTAACAACTATGCTGAAATATTACAGGCCAAGTGCATGAAGATTGCATTTAAAATCAGGGCATCAGCTTAGGTCACTGGGGTAGGGGCAGGGATAGCTCAGTAGGTAGAGGGGTTGCCCCATGATCGGAAGGTTGGGGGTTTGACTCCACTGAACAGCTACCTTGTGGTACCCCTGAGCAAGGTACCGTCCCTACACATCGATCCCCGGGCGCTTCACTGGGTGAATGGGTTAAATGCAGAGGAGTAATTTCCCTACAGGGACTAACACATGCACACACAAGAACTGGGTTGAACGGGTGACCCATGTGCTGCAAAGCTAATACAGAGGCTTTCCTGTTGTCTCTCCACTGTCCTATCGCAGTAAAGGCTGAAAGCATTTATTAAAAAAATAATAATGAAGAAAAAAAATATGAAGGTATAGTTATTGTGTTGAGTGATATTGAGACAGAAATGTTAAAGAGAAGCAAGCAAACGGTAAAGCTATAGTTAATTATTTAGACGACTGTGACAACTGTAAAATTTAAAGTTTGGTATTTAAAATTGTGCTTTTAATGTACATTTTTATTTTAAAGAATAGAGTGGAAGTTGATGTAATGCTTTATATCTAGCTGACTTCATGTGTCTGCTCTAATTGCTGTGTAGGCTTGGAAAGAAAGTGAGATAAACAAGAAAGAAAAGATCTGAAAAAAAAAAGCCCTATCCGTTCCTGCATTTAGACATGGGGGTCATTTGTCACGCAGCAGAGGCGAGGCTGACAGACAATAAAACTGTGATGGAAAAAGGAGTAATCAGGGGTTTAAATAAGCTTTAAGAGAGAAACGAGGGATGGAAAATGGCTTCCTTGTTTGTTTTCCATGTCAAACCTGTCAAAGGGGGATTGTCCCTTTTGGGAAACGATGCCCACATCATTAAAGAACAGATGCATTCTCTACAACTAACTTGTTTTGCCCTTCACCTCTCTTTTTCTGTCTGTCAAGCAACAGCATGCAGGAGGTAGCAATTCAGGCACTAATGTGATGTTATTTAGTTTCAGATTAGCTTCATCTCCTGGTGTGCACAAAAACCTCCCTATCATTCTGTTCATCTTCCCTTTATCTGTAGTGTTTACCACATCACACATGCTTTCTCCCTTTCTTTTCTTCTTGCGTTGACCCCCCTAGTCAGTCAGGGTCACTTGACCTCCCGTCACCCCCACAGATTAGTTGCGTTTGTTCTTACACTCCATTAAACTTCAATGAACGCTTGAGAAGGCCAGGAAGTCAAGGGCCCAGCTGTCTCCTCTGTAGCCTCATCTTCAGATCGTCATCCTCGGCATTCTGCTTTAGGTCAAAACTGCTTTTTGTTCTCAAAATCAGAGCAGTGAGCCTAAATGTGGACACAATGGATAAAAAAATGATGAAATACTGCAACAGTGAGCCTGAGTCTTGTTGTTAAACTCACTCAATGCAGAGGCGACATATGAGTGAGAGAGAAATATGCAGAAAAGACAACACTGGAAAGTCTTTATTATTCACCTGTATTTATGGAGAAGTCTCATAGATCGGGTTGCAGATATGATGCGTGTGTCAATAAAATTAAACGTAGAGTATGTATCACTACAGTTTCAGACCCAGTGAGATGAGAAAACGGATGAAATTGACAGAGAGACGAACTCTGTGTTTTGCTTCTCCCTCTGTGTCCTCCGTTATTCTTATTGCTACTCTGAGATGTGACAGATCGTCGAACTCGCAGTGACATCTGACAGCACAACACAACATTGCAGGTTTCCTCTTGCTGCCTCTCGCCACCTCTGTTTCGTTTTCTTTCTTTTTTTCTTCTTCTTTTCCTCTGAGAATTTACTATGCAGACAGACACACACTCTGGCTCTGCTCTGCCAGCCTTGTGAAACAAGGGTCTGATTGGATGATGCCAGGCTGTCGTTCCTCTGCTCTCCTTAAATCAATCTTTCCAGCAGCTGCTCTCGCCTCTGCGCTCCTTTCCCTCGATGGCTTTTTATTTCTTTCTTTTCTGACCCGCCTGACCAGTTGAACAAGTTTGGCCGGGTCTTTGTAGCAGCATGTCGACCTTTCGCTTTCTGTCTATGCTTTACTGTATGTTACGGAGAGGCCTGATGGAGGTTTGGTCATAAAATGTTGGTGCAAATTTGAATATGATTCGCCATGCAGTGAGATGAACAGTGTATCTGTAAAAGTATCACATCTGGATGAATCACAAGGTAGGAATGCAATAATCAAGTAAGGTTTCTTGGTTATTGTTGACAGATTTACAGATCCTTTAGACAAATTTACATTCCACTGCAAGCCCTCTAATGGGCAGAGCATAAAAGGGAACTTGGACTAGATAGAAAGCATAGAAAGCATTCTTTAAAACCACAGTATAAAGTTTAGGATCTTGCCCATGTTGACTGTAGGGGCCAGACATTGACCCAACAGCCTACGTTCTTTACCATCAGCTTGATTTTCATTTATCAGCTTGTGACCTTGTTTACCTCTTTATTTGTTTTGTGACTTTTTTTTTTCCTCTTTTGATGATGTGAAGAAGTCACATGAGATCTGATCCTCCAATAATTACATTTGGGATAGTGAAAAAGGAAGTACCTGCACCTTTAGTTCTCAGGTTTAATGTATAGGGGCATAATAACAGAGCTGATGTAGTTTCTCAAATGATTTAAAACCACTTCAGATGAATGCAACATGACCTATTACAGAGTTTCTTTGTGTATTCAACAGAACTAAGCCAAAATACAATCCAGTGTGTAGAAAATGAAGTGCACTCGATGATTCAGTAGCTTGTAAAAACTACTTTAGCAGCAATACATTTGGCCTGCTGCGCTTTACAGCATTGCTTCAGTTCATTGAGATTTGCAGGCATTCTTTCATGCACAGCTCTCTCAAGATCCCGCCACAGCATTTCAGTCAGGTTGAAATCTGGACTCTGACTGGGTCATTGCAACACCCTGATTCTTTTGGTTTTTCAGATTTTTTGTTGTTGTTGTAGATTTGCAGGCGCATGTGGAACCAGGTTCTGTGGCTGCAAAACAAGCCCAAATCATCATTTTTCCACCAACGTGCTTAACAGTTGGATGAGATGTTTATGCTGTGTTCAGTTTTTTACCAAATGCAGGACTGTGCATTATAGCCAAACATCTCCATTTTGGTCATGTCTGTTTAAAGCACATTGTTCCTGAGATCTTGTGCTTTGTTCAGGAGCAACTTTGCTGTGCTATTATGTTGTGTTTAGAGAGAAAAGCATTTTCCTTACAACGCTTTCAAACAAACCACACTTGTTTACTCATTTTCTAATTGCATATCATGAACTTTAACTTTTAGCATGCTAACTGGGGCCTGGAGAGTCTGAGATGAAGCTCTCAAGTTTTTTTCCTTTTCTCTGAGAATTTGTCAGCACGATCTGGTGGCGAATTTGCTAAGACATTCACTCCTGGGTAGATTGCAACTGTCTGGGAAGTTGTAAACAGTTTTTCTAACTATACAGTATCATGGACTATTAAAATCGCTTGTAGCTCTTCCCAAATTTATGTGTGCAGCAGTTGCTTCTCTAATATTATTGCTGATGTCTCTGTATTATGTTAACCACACCTGAATGCTCTATTTTTTTTTATTTAGGTGGCAGCAACACTTGCCGTTGGTCAAATAATCAGGTGTATCTGTGTATCTGATAAGCAGCAGCTCACTGCTACTTACTTCTTTTATTGTTGGACAAATAATAACATGGTGTAATAATTAGACGATACCTGCTAACCACTAGATGACTATTAATGCTGCAAGCCAATTTAACTCAACACCTGTGTGTGTCTTGTGAAGGTGTGCTGACAGATGTAGTTAAAAGCAGCCCTGCACAACCTGAAATTTGGCATGATGTCTGTTTAACTGAAGCCATTCGTATCATAATCACTCCACTCCTGTTTCCCCAACTACACATCCCAACACACCTTCATACAGAAGGAGCGTGTGACATCTTTAATGATCATCACTGACACTGATCTGTCAGTTCACAACTGATACTACAGAGATGAAAGAACAACATGAAAGAAGAATGCTGAAAAGAAGTCAATCTGAGAATTTTGCAATTCACTCCAAAAAAGCCAATAATCAGCTGAACTGGCTGAATATGACCCAGTCATGTGTACACATACACAGTAGTTTCAAAACAGGTTCAGCTGTGTGGTGGTGAGCATTTCTACTTACTAACATATTAAACATGTAGACAAGGGTCAGAGTTTTTATAGTTTTGTAATTTCATTTAGTTTCAGTTAATTTCCAGAGTGGATTTGCTCATTTCAGTTTTGTTTGAAAATCTCTTGTTTTAGTTCAGTTTTAAGTATTTTTAGTATTAGCTTTAGGCTTTCCAGTTTTATTTTATTTAAGGCATATTATCCCAGAAGTTAGATTAACAGAATCAGTGTAGGTGGACTCAGTCTTGTTGACATCCAAAGTCTCAATAACCCTGTTCATCTAAGCCTCATCAGGCAAGTGAAGATAATAAATTTTACTATATTAACAAATACTATATTCACTCTATATTTTTTTTTTAATTTCATTTAAATTCCAGGTTTAAACAATTATTTTTTTCCCAAAACTTTTGTTTTTTCACACCTAGTTTTGGTTTTTGGTTTAGTTTTATTTAACTGTAATCACCTGGGTAAGCTATTATGAGTTATTAGTTGTTGGTGACTGGTGGTGTGGTTTGCTGTATAATGGGAATAAGCATAGAAGTTCATCAGTGCTCTGCTGGGAGCAGCACAGTCCTTGAACATGTCAGAGGTTTGTAATGGAGTAAAGTAGAAGTAGAAATTAAGAACGAAAAAAAAGGCCTTTTAAGCCTCTTTTGGAGAAAATCAGCAACATTATTTTATCATTTTTAATATATTTGACTGGTGAGTAGTGTTTTATTTGCACTCGCCTCATGTAATAACTGCCCGGATACCTGCCTGAGGATGTTGTTCAGAGAACTGGTAGCCCGGTGGGAAGATTTGTTTCTAGAAAGATTTTACTGTAACAATTTCACACCAAACAAACCTTTAGTTGGGATAAGCAAAAATTCGAGGCTATATTCCTAACATTTAAGCTGACATATTTACCGTACTTTATTCTCAAGAGTCAGTTATAAGGAGTAGATTAAGTGGAGGATGGATGAGTTATTTCAAGCCAAAAACAGAGCTCCATGTTGCCAAAGGCTATTGTGTAGGCATGAATCAATAAAGAGTGGTAAATAGAGTTGGCTGACATGACATATGATGTAGCTAAGAACCTACCGCTTGTGATTTATTCCATTCCCAGATGAGTCATGAAACTGATCAGTTAATCGGGAAGGCTCAGGTGCCTAATCAGAAGAAATGTAATGGTTGGCACGTGAGTGTGCGCCTGTGCGCCTGCGGTAAATGACGTCTGTATATTAAGTGTCTGGTATCAGCCCATCTGTTCATCTAGTGAATCAAACCTCCTCCCATTTTGTTGTGCTCTTTTCACTTAAAGCACAGCCCCACAGTCTGCTGTTAAGTGTTTTCAAGTCCAGAAGGTTTGCACTGCAAGCTCCTTCCTGGTTATTTGCAAACACAGCTTGTGTTGTCCTTCCCTCCCAGATCCACATACTTTCCTCTCCACGCTGTGCTCGACACCAACAGGAAGGAAAAGAGGAAACAAAGAACCCACTTCCTGTACGTACAGCCAGCATTCTATACAATGGAGCAGGAAGCGCCTGGCAACTGTAAGGAGTGTGAAGGAAAGATAAAGTGCTCTCTCCATCCTATTGACTGCTCTTTCTTTGCCTGCTCCTCCTCTCGTTTCATTTTCCATCACTTCTTTTTATTTGCGCTCGGAGGCCATTAAACACATCCTCTTTCTGTTTCATCCTATTACTATGATTCTCAAGCTAGCCTAGAACAAATCTGAGTTATGCACTGTGGAGTACATTTGCAGACCAGTGCACTGCAAGATATTTTTTGCTTGAAATAAGTGCAAATCTGCCAGTGGAACAGTGAAAATTCTCCAGTTTTAAGATGAACTGTCTAAAAGCAAGTTCATATATCTCACTGAAATGAGATATTCGACTAGATATAAGATAAATATACTTGGTAAGATTTTACATTTTTGCATTGTGTGCTCTGTTTTTATTTTTTAATTTATTTATTTATTTTGGCTAACTTAGTTTTTAGCAAAGGCTGAACGATTAAGAAATCCCTGCTACTTTCACCATGGTGACCTTTGCTTGAGACAGACTGTGTTGGACAGCAGCGCACTGTGGACTAGCGCTGCAGACGCTGGAAGCCTGTCTTTAAACAACCACAGCTGAGACACTTACTAGCTGCCAAACTCTAGAAAAATCAAAGAAAGAGGCATTAATGCAGACGGTCAACCAGTTGGACGCCAGAAAAAACACACTGAACAATAAATGTTTTCTGTTTTTTCCCTGTTTTGTTCCGTTATTTAATAGATCAAACATAAAGACAACTGAAAAAAAAAATCCCTATCATGATTCATCATCTTTCTCTTTCCTTCAGCCATCCACTCTACATGATTGCAGCTCTCAGACCCTCCCTCGCCTTTGCTCTAGGGAGGCTGGTCTTTGCTCGCCTCGTAACTTCAAAGTCTGCGCCCCCTCCTGTTTTTCCTGTCGACCCTCTCTTCCTTTATTTGTATTCTCTCTCGTATTTTCATTGTTCAATCAATATCTTCCCCCTTTCCTGCTCCTTTTCTCTCTCTCTGTCGTCTCTCACCACCTTATCTGTTTCTTTCTCCCTCCCCGCCTCCCTCCCTTTTTTTCCTTCCTTTTCCTGACCCTCATCTCTCTTTGAGTGAATCCCACCAGTCCAGAGACATCAAAGGCACGTCTCCCCCTCTTTTACTCAGTCGGGCAGACAGGTTTCATGCCAAGGCCAGGTACCCTCAGGGGAGGATGGAGAACAGCGTGGAAACACACTGCACTTTATCTAAGAGAGAGAGTGTGGAAAAAGTAAAGACCCATATAAGGATATATTTCATACTTGGAGGAATGTATGGAATAATGGTTTTGAAATGTGTATGAGTTATTGTTCGTCTACTCCCCGAGACCAACGAGAGAGTGTAAGAAGCTCTGCCCGAGCGCTAACAAGGCTATAATCTAGACCGACTAACCTTTCTTTTTCTCTGTTTCCATCTTCACAACTATTTTTAGAGGCGCTTCCTATTTCCCAGGAAATACCATAACAGCAGTAGTCAAAGCGCAAAATACGTACCAGTACTCGGAGAGTAGCCGTATGGTATCTGTTTTAATACCTGCTGTGAACTCAATACAACATAATATCTCCATTCATTTAGGACTGTATAGCAGGCTTAACCAAGGACATGCCGCTATTATCGAATTTCCTGTTCTGCGACTCTCTCCTGTTTGTCATCCTTCACTCATGTAAAAGCAAGGGACCGTTTCAAAGTCAAAGTAGACCTCTCACAAAAGTGCTCTTTTGAAATAAAGCTTAAAATAAAGACCCGCCTGTAAACTGGTATCTATTCTCAGTTGCATACTGTTGCACTGAAGTTACTGCGCTGGCCCTTTTGTCTGTAGTGGGTTGGTTCACCGATGACTCATTCGGTAGTGAGGCCCCTGCTCGACACACACAAAGCACACACATGCACAAAAATATGTATAGAGCCATTCTCACACATGCGCATCCAGAAAGGTGGGAGACCTGTACGCTCTTGTCCCTGTTCAGTCAGCGGTGACCTTCTGGATCGGGGTGGAAGGGACGCTGTGCAGATTAGTTAAGCTGTGCAGTTTCATTAGGAATACAGATGCCTTTGAGTATAGGTTACAGGCTGGCATTGTGCTCACATAGGCACAGTAAAGAGCAAGGCATCTGTCACTCACCCCCGTGCATCCCTCCCCGTCTCTCCTTCACAAACTCTTCCACCTCCTTAACTCCCACATATCCACTGGCCCACATCTGCACTCTTCTAGTTTTTAAGGGACGTGTTTAGCTGACTCTGCCATCAGTAGCTGCTCCTGTTTTCAAAGGTTTAACGCATTAGTGTTGATATTGATGTTTGGCTTATTGCTCTCATTAGCAAAATGCAAGTATAAATAGCAAAGCACATCTAAATTAACAATACGAGATTGAAAAACCTTTAATAGAATAGTGGCGCCTTTCCAGTACTGCAATATTTATTATTCCTGTTTTATGTCAGGTGGCAGGAATATGAAAGGAATTAAAGGAATGTTTTTAAACGTTTTTTTCTGTTCTCCTGTTTTGTTTTGTTTTTAATTTAGCTTTATCTGCATAAATATTAACAAATGCAGAGGCTTGTGCACCTTTTAACCTTTACCTGCAGCAGATTAGCCATTCATTCATGCACTTAATCTTTCAGAATAGCAGAGATGATCATTTCCGCACAGCTGTAAACACGCTGATGATGGCTACTTCTTGTTAGGTCAAGAGCTCGCTGTTTTGTGTCCGAGTACCTCTTTGCTTGTGCTGCGGAGCTAAAGTGATTGTTTTTTTTTATAGCTTGGCCTTTGTTGAAGAGAGCTGATCACGCAGGGCTCAGCTTCATTAAGAGCTCACTCATTAGGAAACACACAAGCACTGTGATAGACGGGCACAGGTTGAGTGATGCCACTTCCCATGCAGTCACACATACACACAACCGAATGCCAGGTTTACTTATACTCTGTGAATACAGCTCAGCCTTTCGGCCTTTATATCACGGTATTGGGTGCTATCTCCAAGTTGCTTGTACTTGGAGGCAATTTATCTCACACACTCATTATAGAACCCAGAGATGCCCTGGGCCATGGTGAAATTAGGCTGGTTCAGTCAGGTGTTATTCATGAGAGTTTTTACCCCTGAATAATTATTCTCTGTTTAAAGTGATGAAACTGTTTTGATAGATCAACTCAATATCCCAGTGTGGCAAATAATTAGCACCCTGGGACAAACAAAACCCTTCCCAAAATAAAATTGGTGGAATTCATGTGGAGTTTGTTTAATGACTTTCTAGGTGAAAGAGGACATGAGAGGATGATTCCAGGAAACGAGTCTGAAAGGCGATGGTGTGGGAGCTGCACATCCCTCTAGCACCCTCTGTTGGACAGATTAAACAAAAGCCCGCCGCTGTTTAAATGTCAGCGTGCTCTTGCGTTGACACAGGAGCACCACTGTATTCCCACTGCTGCCCAGTTGTGTGCAGTATCAGTTTGTCACAGCAAAATGGATGTGCCATGGTGATGTTGGTTTGATTGCTGCTTGGGGGCAGACAGTGTGAATATGTAAAAAGTGTGTGTTTAGAGTGTGCACATTGCTGCATGTTTATGTCTGCCTGTATGTGCGGCAGTGGTTGTGGTTGCTGTGCCACTGACTAATGGACTCATTAGAACAGGAGCTCTGCACATGTGCTCCAGCTGGGCTCTCCTCAAGCTTCCCTTGCTCTCATTACTTCTTATTGTGTGTGTGTGTCTGTGTGTGAGAGAGCAGTTGCAGACTGGTGACAAATTAAAGGAAAAATCTAAACCCTTCACCCCCCCAAGGGTGAGGGATGCTTTGGTCTGTATTTAGCGTGCAGGGTTTTGTTAACTTTCCGGTGACTAAATAACAATTCACGGTTGTTGTGAGTGAACTCGATTTGTTCTGTAATAAAACAATGTCCCCATCCACCGCATGTGAAGAGTCACTCAATTTAAAGGGTAGGAATTTGACACGAATGCCATGCTGTTACTCCTGCAGATCACCAGACAATAACAGGAATTCTCAGATCTTTTTCTAGTATTGACAATCTCAGAAGCTGAAAAAATTCCCCCCCTGCCCCTCAAAACTGTGAATTTTTAAGACTATCAAGGTTTCAGCCTGAATGATGGCATCAGCAAACAATGAGAGATCTTGAACCCTGTTGACATGACTTGATGTGCTTATGCTGTTCTTTTCATGTCATTTGTAAGCACGCAAGTAGAGAGAGACAAAGGAAGAATGAAGGAATTCACTCATCAGAGATGCTAGACAGATGTACAAACCTACAAAAGGGACAGAGCCAACAGTGCATAGCCCAATATCTGTTGGGAGGCTTTTTGATATTAGTGCAATGATGATTAAGGAGGAAAGCAGGGAGAGAGAGTGTGTGGAAAAACACACAGCAAATGGACTCAGGTCAGAGTTGAACCAAGGCCACTGCCTTCAGCCTTGTGGCATATGCTGCTCAACCTGTGAGCTAAATGGCTTGTTATGTATTGTAGTAATGTTGTTATGTGTAGGTAAAATGATGAGTAGTTAGGAAGTTGGCTTGAAAATAAATGAAAATTAAAGCAAAGTTCAACACAAGCTTAATGACCACCACCAACACAAACATGAGCAAGAGCGGTCCACTTGACAGGTTGTTATAGGAATGATGTTTCATTGTAGTCCTCTGTCTGTTAGTCAGTATATGGAACCACTTTACCCTTAAAGGACCTTCACACATACGGTATATGTTGTGTGAATCTTAACTCTACCTACATTTGAACTATAAGAGGAAGCATGAAACAGAGAGGGTGGTGAAAAATATTCTCACTCTGTGTGGCCTAAAACTCTGGTGCACACAAATATAATTGGGCTATTCAACTTCAAATTGTTGTTTCTGAAATGTAGTCACGCTACTTTTGTTGCTGAACTCAACTTTGCAGGCCGTCGGTGTGTTTTCTCCAATATGTGTTCTTTTCCTCCTCAAGCAGTAAATATCTTGTCTTGGGGCAACCAGATGTTCTGGCCAGTCCTGGTCTTGTTAACAGCAGCTGTGACAGTGTTGAGTCGTGGTGTTAAAATTTAAAAGGATTAAGTCTGGCCTTGAGAGCACTTTCACTGTCACACTGAGCTGCTGGAGGGCAGCCGGAGGCGCGCAGTTCAGTCGGTTGTGTTGTGGAGAGAGTCAAATTGCCACATTGGTGCATTATAGATGAACAATTGCATCCTTATGAGGGCTGTAAAGTGAGTAAAGAAGCATATGGTAAC
>VUQR01023096.1:252107-262808 GCA_015108515.1 Hemichromis elongatus | reverse complement strand
TGTTTGTTATCATGATGGTTCTGTTTTCGGTTGTGCTCACGGGTTTTGTGTGGGTGTTGTTTCTATGTCTCTGTGTCATGTGCTCTCGTTTCCTGTTTTATTGTGAAGGTCTGCGTCTCATGTGAATGTTTTCAGTTTTGCCTTTGTTCCCCAGGTCTCGTCAGTCTTATTAGTTCCAGCTGTGTTTCCCACCTGTTCGTAATCTCCCCGTGTTCCTCTGAGTGTATTTTAGTCGTGTCTTGTTATTTACTTGTCGCTGGTTCGTCTGTGTATCTACGCTTTTTTTCACCCTGCTCCACCCGTGTGCTCTCCTGCGATCTTCCTCAGCCTGTCTCAGTTTCCCCTCCTTCGTGTTATGTTGGTGATTGTAGTTTTAGTTTGCCCAGGTTAGTTTCCCATATGTCCTGTTTGTCGTTGCCCCTTTATATTACCACTGTAAATAAAACCACCGTTTCACCTTCACAAAATTCCTGCGTTTGGATCCTCCTTTTCATCCTCCACACGGCTAACCCACACTGGCCATAACAAGAACAGGTTGACCTGTTAACCTGCCTGTAACATAATTTAGCGCTAGCGGTTTGATGGTGGGCCAGTGATGGTTTGGGAGGCGTATCCATGGATGGAGATGTCAGACAGGTTAGACCACAGCACCTTCTGTCAGATCCTGTGCTGTTGCAGTGGATTCAGGGTTGCTCCTAGTTCATGGTGCACTTCAGACTGTCCAGGGACTCAGTGATGCCCTGGTCCAGATCTGATGGGAGAAGACACAATGAGTCATCTCCTTAGGAGCCTGACATTGTCAGGCATGCATGCAAACCTGTGGGCCATGCAAGTTACTGAGTACCGTTTTAAGTTGCTACAATGAAATATCAGCAAAATGCAAAAGCCTGCTGTCACATTTTTTTATTTAGATTTTCAGGTCGTCTCTGATTTCAACCCTCAGTAAGATGATAATTTTCATTTTAAACAACGTGGCATCTTCTCAAAGTGTTCCTTTCATTTTTTGGTGCATTACATGTTAACCCAGTGTATTTGTAAGCCCCCAAAACTGATGAGAGTCACTATGTTTTGGAGTTGTTGGACATTTTCACTCTGCGCTCTGATCTGAAATGTGTCGCAGTACACGTATAGTGCAAAGAGTGGAGAGTGACAGAAGAAAACACACACATGCACACACACACACACACGACTTTCACATGAAGAAAAACATCCTCCATATAATTTGTACTCGGATGATTTCTTTCAAATTTCTCGTCTGAAAAGACGAGGAATCCGGGGTAGGAGATGGACTTTTTAGCAGCTGTGGTTTCTGTCTTTTTGAAGTATGATGATAATCTGCTTCCTTCCCAGATGCTCTCCCCTTTGGCTCATACTGTTCGTTTGACTGGGATTCATGCGGTTGGTCTATGTCCAACCAGCACTTGGGCTGGAGGAGAGTTGCAGGAGATGAGCTTATGGAGAGAAAAGACATGCAGGGTTTCGCTCTGCAGCAAACGCAAGGTTTGTGTCTGTGTGTGTGTGTGTGTGTGTGTGTGTGTGTGTGCGCGCACAACACATGTGAATTATGCCCTAATTTAATTACTGTTCCTCTGGTGAATCTCCTCCAGCTCCGATGAATTATTGCGGTGCAGAGTGATGGGAAAATACCTTCATTTGTTTTTGAAGCTCACATTTCCTTGTGTCAAAACTTCTTAATTTTCCTTTGTTGCAAACAAGAATTTTTTCATTTACTTTTTTTTAACACACAGCCGATGACGAGAATGCTTGTTTTTGATGATCAGGACGTTAAAAGCAACAAAACCGCTTTTGCTGCCTTGACTGAAAAGCATTGTCAGCTAATTTCCAGTTAGCAATGTAACTTAAAAGCATATGCATGCCCACATATCAGCACAAGTCGACTGGAACTCCCTTATTCACGAGGGGTTGCCGCAGCGGGTAGCACCACGTATTTGATTTGGCAACATTTTTACGCTGGATGCTCTTGCTGAAGCAACCCAAAGAAGTACAAGTTTCCCCCCAGGATTGAAATGTGGAGCTTTCATTTGTTAGGCAAATGTAAAACACTACACGTGTGGGGGGTTTTACATGTCGAGAGAGAATGAAAGCAGGATTGCCAGCAGTCAATGCGGCCTTGAAATAAAAGATGTAATTGTAACTGGTAGTTAATATGCTCCATCTAGAGGTTGACTGAAATGTCAGCTGACCATCTTGTGGCTGTACACAAGTCTTAGCAAGCAAAGTGGTTTACAGACGAGTCGCTGGCATTCATTGAGACTATCAGAGCATTGCATTACCAGTCACATTTAAACCGCTCATTCAAACAGCCCTTTTTTATAAACTTCTAGTTTATGTTGATCAATAAGAAAGATTGATGTGGGTTTGGCTAAGAAGTCTAACTAACTATAGCTAAAGCACATAACCTGGCAAATGTGTCACATTTATTGTCTTCCCCTAGGGCACTTCTTGTTTCTCCCAGTCAGAGAGAATAATTCACTTCAAGAAGCGTCCATTCAGAGCTCTGCATTCCCTCGTCCAGCCTCTCCCGACGTTTGCCAGGTCAGTTACTTGCCTCATGTAGTAGTTGCATTATTCAATTTAAGCCTGTTTGCTTGTCTTTTCTGTTTGGGGGAGTTCTCCTCAGCTCAAATCATATTAAATATCTCGCCAAAAATCTTAATGATCCGCCTCTCTGTTTGTGTAGATGCGTTTCTCTCTGTACCTGCGTGGTCATTTTAATGGCTCGTTGCAAGTGGCTATAGAGAAGAACGGGACCGTCGCTCCAGTACTGGTCTGGGAGAGGAACGGTCAAGCCGAAGATAACTGGGAACCAGTTGCCCTGGAACTGACTGACCTTCATCATGGGTACATAAGAGGAAAACAAACGGGGAGGAATGAAAGAATAAATTCTGATCGCTCGTGTGTTAAAGGGATGATGAGTCTCTAACATTTACTCACCTCTTTCTACCATCGAACTCCATAAAGTTTCATTTTCTCTTTTGTTTTCCCTGTCAGTGATAGTGAAGCTCAGGGATGAGTGCATGCTTTAGATCAGTGATAAGAAAAGGGAAATTGCTCCTTTCATCTAAAGAATGTGTAATCAGATTTAGTGCTCACAGTAAAGCAGATTTCACTCCCACTTTACTCTGAAGACTTTACTGGGATTGAACTCCTGCTGTTTTCTCATAAAAAAAGAAAAGATAGCAGTAATTGTCTGATTGCTCCAGGTTTCGTGTTAAAGTGACAGCTGTGTGGGGACAAGGCTCCATTGCTGACGTTGCTGTAGATGACATTGCACTTGGAGCAGCCTGCTTCCACTCAGGTAAGCTAAGATCACGCAGCCATTATGTAAAGCCAATACAGACTTTAAAAAAATGTTCTCAAGGGCTAAAACACACATTTGTCTTGTTTTACCGCATATTTAGTCGCTGCTTTCAAAATGATCTATGCACTTTATGAAATCAAACCGCGGCTGAGCCAGGGAGGAGCACAGGGAGACCTCCCCAAGTGCTGCATTTTGTTCAGCACCACAGCGGTCCTCGGCTATTCGTTTGATGCCCCTTTTATTTGATTGGTTGAGACATGTGGGTAACCGACGTTTAATGATTTGCTGCAAATGTAGCGCCGCAATACGACAGCAGTGTGTGCCAACATTCCTGCTCCCGTGTTGTTGCACTTCAGCTTTTAATTCTCAAAGTAGAGAGCAGACTTTTACAAGCCACTATGGTGCTACGTTACTAACAAAGACTTGAAAAGGTCTGCTTTTGTTTCTGTGTGATTTAGGGGAAATGTGGTTTGGAGCCTCCAGGGAGGCACAGTTGTGCATGTCTGTTGCTCTTCTCCAGTTGGGCGAGGATGGAACATTTTCTAACTGACATCGGGGTTAAATCAGGTTTCTAGAGTAATTTTAGAAAGCAATAATTTAGAATAATATGTCTGCCCATCACAATTATGATCTCACTCTATGCGGGGATCTTGTTGTGTTCGAGAGGGTTATAAGACCTCGACGGCTCTTGTTGCCTAAGGGCTTGGCAATGAGGAGCGTACAACCTTTACCACCAATAAACGGACAAAAAAATCCCCGTGCTTGTACACTCCACAGTGGGTAAACACTGCCAAGATAGAAAGGTTTTCATGATGTAGCCCTGCTGAAATCGGTCTCAAAAAAACTGTGCCGCTTTCATTCTAAATATAGTTCATAATCAGGTGAAATCCAAATGAGTGACTGTGACTCCTCTCTCTTTTTTTCCCTCCCTCTGCCTGTACCTTTACTCTGGCTTCCCCTCCCCTCCATCAGACCTCAAATCTCTGCTGTCCCCGGCCGACTTTGAAGATTTCTTAAGACCCCTTCCGGAGCCTTCGCCCTCAGGTAGTGCGCAGCTCCAGCAGTTATCCTGGGTAGCGTGTGAATATCTGAAGCGTCCCTGTCTACTGTGTCATCTTTAATCCATTCTGTTTGCACAATTTGCACACCAGGTGGTCAATTGTTCACTCATTACAGCTAACCAGAAGCTTTTAATCCAGCCTGTGTTCGGCAATCACATGCCAGCTCCTTAATGCAATTACCTGTGACTCTTGTGGATGTGCCATATGTATGTGTCTTATCTCAGCTTGACTGTTTACTGATTTTTATGCATTTGTCACCTTTTTTCCCCTCCACATCAAAATGTGAACATGGTCGTAGTTGTAGCAGCTTATTAAACAACTAAAAGCAACATTTTTCCCCCTTTGTTTCGCCTTCTGTAGAGGTTACTCTGATGACTTGGTGGTTTACATCATGCGGTGCCAGTGGACCACAAGGCCCAACCCAAGCCCAGTGTGACAGCACTTACAGGAACAAAAATATCAATGTTACTGTGGGAAAGGAGGGCCACTTGAAAGGAGTTCAGATGTGGAAGGTGCCTGCTACTAACAGATACCTGTAAGTGGCCGGTGACACCGATCAGTAAACGATGAATGAGCTTGGGATGTGGAGGCACAGGTGGTGCAGGGAAATCATAAAGCATTAAAATCGCACTACCGCTTTAAATCTTTTCAGGGAATTTGAGAACATTAACAAAGAAAAAAGGCCTGTCTTGTTTTGTAAAACAGTCATTGCTGTAAGAGAGGATTTTGTAAGTGTAACTCCAGATATCATTCATACTTGAGTTGTTTTTAAGAGCTCAGTCACTGAAAAGGCAGCATTTATTCAAATGCCTCCTCGTGTGATTTAGACAGCTGGGTGTCAGTGTAGAGGTGGGATTTTGTGTTCTATGCTAAATTGTTTTGGCCTTGTTCACTTTTCCTCGTTGTTGCCCTGACAGAAAAAAACCTCAAGCCCTTCTACTGTCTTTGCACGACCAGCCAAACAACTTCATTATCGCGATTATGGCATGACATGAGGCACAAGTAGCCGGATTAATTGCAGGATTTGCAGGAAGTTAAATAATACACACATGCAATTCCTAGCCACATTAACACGGTGTGAGTATGTAAGAAGAACTCTTATTAAGACCACTGGTAACTATTTTATAATCCACATTTTACGGCAGACATCTGCAGCCGTTTGCTCAAATGTTATTTTCTTTATTTGCTGCCCATTATGGTATATAGTGCGTTGCTAAGCCTAAAAGCACTTAATTTAAGACTAAGGATTAAATCTCCTTCTGTTGCAATGATCTCTCTCAGGATCTCTGCTTATGGGGCTGCAGGAGGAAAAGGAGCCAAAAACCACAACAAACGCAACCATGGGGTCTTTATTTCTGCCATCTTTCCTCTGGAAAAAGGAGACACGCTTTACATCTTGGTGGGACACCAGGGAGAGGACGCATGCCCAGGGGTGAGTAGAGTGAGGGTGAGAACAGGCTGGAAGGATTTGTTGATGTGTGCGATTTCCCCGGTGGGATGTCTTAAGGAGGAGAGACGAGACGGCGACCTAAATTCAGATTTTTCTTTTTTTAATGCCAGGTTCATGTTTCTGCAACTTTTTTTAAAATCTTGCGGAGCGTGATTTTCCATTTTCCACATGTTTTAGAGAAATCCTCACACCCAAAAGATCTGCCTCGGAGAGTCATCTGTGATTGAAGACAACCTCAAGCTGCAGGCTGGTGTAGAGTGGGCTGGAGGAGGAGGCGGGGGAGGGGGAGCAACCTTCGTATTTAAGGTAACAGAAGACACTTTGTGTTGTTTCAGCACTGTGTGCATTTTCCCTGGGTTTGTGAGCATAGCATTATTAAGATATAGCACTGTGGCCCAGAAGCATTTGAAATGACTCTGCAGTGTTTCATTCTCTAATACATAGATTTAAATATAGATAGATTATATCTGCATGTAGCATAGAACTTTTTTATGATTGCTCTTATGTCTGTTGTACCATCAGGACTTCTAAAGTTGTTTTGTGTAGCTTGTTTAAAGCATTCATCCAAATTCTCATTCTTTTAAATAAATGAAATAAAAAGATGTTCTCATTTTTGGTCTTTTTAGAAGGAGGGTGGTGAGCTGGTTCCCCTGCTGATCGCAGCTGGTGGAGGAGGAAATGCCTACCTGGAGGACCCAGAGTCTAGCCTGGATAACATACCGCTGGAGCAGTATGAAAACAGCACCGAAGCTCCCAGTAGCAACGGGCGAACTGGTGTAGCAGGTAGTGTAATACAAGCTCTTTGTTGCAAGTGCCCTGTTGCAAAAACTCTGATTTTTTTTTTGCTATTTTAGTTGAAACTCTAAAAAGAAAAAAAAGCCAAAGGTACCATTCTGGTGAGTCATCTACTGTTCACTGAAGACTCATCGGAAATGGTCTCAGTGGAACGGTGGCTAAGAAGCCATTCTTAAGGAAGGGAAGGTGGGAGAAACAGCTGAGGTATGCGATGTTACACAAGAACTGGACTGAAAATCAATGGCCAAATGTCAGATGGAGCAATGAATCGGAATTTTACATTTTGGCTCGAACCATCGAGTGAGGTACGACAGTAACTTTTTACAGCCATCTGTGAATCACAGTGGAGATTTTGGTGGAAATAAAAACATAGAAAAGTACCATCAGATCTTGATCCACCATCACCATCTGATTGGCAGTGTCTTAATTTTTTAGCAGGACATTGATCTTAAATACCCTGCAAATTCAGTAAAAGTATACCCGGTTAGAAAAACACACAACTGATGACTGTCCGTGATGGATTCGCCTCCCTAGAGCTGGGACTTCAACATTATTGATGCAGTGTGGGCTCATATTGAGACTGAATGCAACAAAAGGCAGTCAACATCTAAAGAAGCTTTGAATGTCCTTCAAGGAGCCTGGAGAAAGTACAAGAAAGCTGCCTAAAAGAGTTCTGGCTATGTCAAAGAATGAAAGTGGTCATACCAAACATTTACTTTCAAACTCATTAGAATTCCACAAACTCTTTGCCTTATGTAATCTGTTTCCAATGAATACAGGTAATAATACAGATATTTTGTTATTTTCCTAGCACGAAACAAGTTACGGATGCCTCTTCGTTCTATACAGGTCACAAAGGTCACTCATCATTAAAAAAATTAGGTTTGATGTGTTCAAATTTTGAGATGTTTGACTTGAAGATGACTCTGTCCATCCTTGCATAACTGAGGAAAATGAAGTTATAGTTATTGTGCTCACAGTATTACATTTTCTATTCAATTATTTAAAAGAATGAAAACAACAGCTTTCCAGCATCAGTGTTCTTGGCATTTCCTCTCTATTTTAAACTAGATTAAATAAAATTATTTAGATGGAATGCCATTGGTTGTTGCATTATAGGTTTTATTACTCAGGAGTACACACAAAAAAAATATTACGGAAAACGGTCCATGCAATTTAATATAAAGTTGGATCCATAAGTTTTTGGGGCACTAACATCTTTTGTAGGCGTGCGAAAGGAAAGGAACTTCATCTAAGTATTGAAAACAGTCCTTATATAAACTTGTCTTAGTTTTGTCCTTTTATGTTTTCCTAGTCAATGCAACACTTTTGTTAAACCCCTGCATTTAAAGCTGAAAGTCGGCACATCAATTACATCTTGATTGTTTGATTCAGAATCCACGCTGGAGTTGTACAAAAGCAAAATTACAAAAATCCTTTTATTGTCCAGATACTTTGTTACCTAACTGTAAAAGCTGCAATTGTGGGTGTTTTTTTTTTTTTCTCTTTCTTTTTGGCTACAAATTACCCTCTACGTGTTCAAAGAAAAGTTTAATTTTCTTAGAAAGAATGTGCTATAAACTTTGGATGAGAAGATTTTTTTTTTGTCTGATTCCGAAGCACGCATTTCATTTGTCCCAAAGGTAGCCCCTAACCCTAAACCTAACCATTAGAAATGAATGCCTAAACCTAAACTAAACTTTAAAACCACATTTTGAGCCTCAAAAATGACTTTAAATGCCTTCAATTTTGTGAGGACCAGGTTGCTTGTCCTCACGAGTGACTGTTGGTCCTCACAAAGATAGCTAGACAGTAACACACAAACACACACACACAGGGTGGTGCAGGTTGGCATGCGTGTGTTTGGCCTGTGGATTCATTTCTTTCGCTGGAACATTCTCAGTAAATCCCATCTGACCAACTGAGTCTCAACTAGAATCATTTATCAACTCATCTTATTGAAACCTCTGTGAGACTGTTTAGATAGAGATCTGCGTGTCAGGGCAAGTTTGGATCTCTAGGTACTGAGCAGATGAGTTCTGTTTCTGTGTGTTTGCATGTGTGTGTTTGTAAAATGGTTCTGCTGATGTTTAAAGTGGTCATCCTGCCACCACATGAGACACAGCGGTGTATATACAGTATATTATCACTGATCAAAGACCTCTGAGGGGCAGAGGAATGTCTTCCAGTGAAGCTTGTCTGCCTTTGATATGTTGTTTGTATGAAACCTGCTTATATCTGCCCGTCATTGTAAATAAAGCTGTTGATCAGCTGATGGTTGAACCTGTTAACTCTTATTATCCATTGCGAGGCGTCTGTGTATTTGTCAGGTCACTTTGGTGTATTCAAAGGTTAAATTCATGCCAAAAACAAAGCTGCAGTATAGCTACATTGTTGCTGTATGTGACATCAGCCTCCAAGTGGATGGGCAGAAAACTCTCCTTTCAGTTTTAACATTTTTCTGGCGGCTGAATAGCTGAAGCTTTACTCTTGACCCCTTGTCCACCCACCATCTGCCTACAATGGAAACAAAGAAACACAACAACAAAACAAAAAACAGTCGAAAAAATGCTGAAATTTCTCCCTCCTTTGTATATTTGATACAGTCCAATATCCGACTGGATGTGCTCTGACCTTCTAAATTATAGTCTAAACAAGACTGAAATTATTTGTCTTTAAAGTGTGCTTTCTGGCTTACAGACAGACAGCTCTCTCGCTGATTGCCTCTACCGCTGATTCAATTTGCCGAATCACCAGTCGCAAGTAGGGTCTGATTTGTGACAGTCGAAACAAACTCACAACAAACACTACACACATTGGTGGCTGTAGATACTCCTTAAAACCCCACTGATGACTGTGTCTGTGCTTGTATCCAGACTGCAAAGAATCTCAGTGTAACCTGAGCAGAACATAAAAACACAATTTAGTAGTCATGAAGTGTGAAAATGCTTGGACTCTTTAGGGACCCTTGTCAAGTCTGAGGAAGCTACTCAAGAGATATCAGCCATACAACCTGATTTGGATTTGGTAGATGCAAAGTTATGACAGAAATCCTGTGTTTGGAACTTGATCCACACCGGGACCTAAAGTTAAATACTTTGGCCTGTGTATAATTTCTAGATCTCTTGAGTGCCCTCACTCACATTACAGCACAGTGTACGGCCTCAGGTTATTTTCTATCAACCATCATTAAACTCATTTTTAATGGAAACTCATTTTTTCGTCATTCTCAGTCAGTCTTTTCGCTGGAGCAACCTTTACAACCTTTCGCAATACTCTTGTAACAGAGAATGACTTTGTTTTGTTTCCCTTAAAGGTGGAGGTGGCGGCTGGAAAGACGGTTCAAGTTCTCACCTGATGGCTGGCAGATCCCTGGTGGAAGGTGCCGAGGGGGGATCTTCATGCCCACTGGCGCTGTCTAAGCTCAGCTGGTCGACCTTTGGAGGGTTTGGAGGAGGAGGTGGTGCATGCACAGCTGGAGGAGGTGGAGGAGGATACAGAGGTAACTGTATTTTGTCATCATATTGTTATTTTAACCCAGGCTAAATTTTAGTCAGGACTTCTTGTTCTTCTCTGGACTCCATTTAGTGGTTGTCACAAATGAGCCCTTAGCTTTGTTCTTTCTTTCTCACACCAACCCTCTGCATGTGCTCCTTCACTACATCCATGAATCTTCTCTCTGGCCTTCCTCTTCTTCCTGGCAAATCATCTTCATTGTTCTTTGTATAGTACTCTACTTTGCAGATTAACATTTATAAATCAAATCTGACAGGGTTTCAGAGGGACTAGCAAGAGAGCAAAAACTGAGGGGAGGCTAAAGCAAATGAATCGAGATCCCTCTCTTTGTAAGGTTTGAGGACCGAATGCACAGTATCCACTGATTGTGGGTTATTTTGACTGTGGTCTGAAGTACTGCTCAGTTTGATTCATTACTTTAGTGCCAGCAGTCTGTTCCTCATTCTAAAACTACAGACATGTCTGTAGGATTTTTTTAGCATAATATTCATATACACTTTTCCACTGCTGCAAGAAGTGTTCAGAGCTACATTTGAGTTTGGATTAGGGTCTTTTTT
>VUQR01023096.1:230302-252087 GCA_015108515.1 Hemichromis elongatus | reverse complement strand
GGGTCTTTTTTTGCCTCGATAATCATACTTCAAATGTTGTCAGAGTCAGCAGGGCAGAGCAGGTCACTTCACTCTAATCAGAGATTCAATATAGTGCGTTTTTTTTTTTTTTTTAATGGAAATAAACCTGTAGTTTAGACAAAAGAGTTAAAGTTATTACTATAATTTTTGTTGTTGTTTTGTTTTTGACAGGAGGCGATGCCGCGTTGACAGATGACATCACAGCTGATGGCCAGAATGGAATTTCATTTATTCACCCGATGGGAGAGATTTTTCTGCACCCTCTGGCTGGTGAGACTGAGTGTGGCGCACTGCACACCCCACCCCTGCATCTTTATATTGACAGGTTTTAAGAGATTAGAGGAGGATACAGGTAGCAAAAGAGCAAATACCATTCCCAGGTGAAAACTATTAGATGTTACGCAATATTTTTTTAGAAGGTTATAAATGGACCTTAAACTAAAACCTTTAGTACAACTTCAAGATCAGATTAGAGTGCTTATTCAAGTACTAAATAGAGAAAAGCAAGTGCTTGATACTCAATCAGCTAATAAAGCCAATGAGATGCAGCTAAAGCCTTAGATAAGTGTTGTACTTTGGCGTAGGGTTAAAATTGTATGATCACACTAGAGTTAAGAGAAAGACTCTGGCAAAGTAGAATAGAAGACAACAGAGCCAAATGAAAAGTTTGAAAAAGCTAGTAACAGGAAATTCCCATTCTCATGAGTTTGTCGTTAAACGGTTTAATAATATCTATGTACATTGTGAAAAAGGCCAAACCAACATCGACTTGCTGTTCTCGCTGGGCCCCCGGGCGACACTGTATTAAAAACAGACACAACTCTGTAATGAAAATCTCTGCGTGCGCCCACATATTTACCAAAAACGTCATCAGCGAACAGAGGTCATTGCCTGATTAGTGTGTGATCAGTGTGTAATGCCACAAATACGGCTACAAACTGCAGGCTCAGTGTGTGTAAGTCTAAGATGGCACCATGCATCATGTTTTTGTGGCAGCAATGTGAAACTCAAATGACGAATCCTCAGGTTCATGTTGTACTCCTAACAGCTAAACCAGTCAACGTCTCTCAGTGTGCTGCTTGGAACTATATCTGTGGGGTCACAAATCAAGGAGGCCACAGTACATGCAGGGTTTAGCAGCTTTGTGAGGACCAAAAATGCTGGATCCCACAAGCAGAAGTGGTTGTTTGGGTTAGGGTTGGGCAATCAGTTGTGATGAGATGGTTTAGTTTAGACTTTAAATGCATTAAATTAAGGACAAGTCTTTAGAAAGGTGTGCAAGGATATGTGTCTGTGTGTTAATTGGTTTTCTATGTGTTTATATCAGGTTATCTGAACATTTGGGAATAGAAGTAATCTCATGAATATGTGGAGTTATTTTTTTCCTATTTTTATTGAAACTAGCAGCCCATCTGATTCTCATTATTCAGTGGGAGGAACAGGAAAGTGGCTAATTCACAGCGTCATGCAGCCTGTTGCCTTCGGCGCCAACAGACAGGCCTCCATTCTCATGTGAAAGACTTTGTTGTTTATGCAGTGTGCCCTGCCGCTTTAAAACACAATGTCGGGGTCTGCAACATGAAACACATTCAAAGCATGATCGGGGGGAAAAAAGAGAGAGAGATACTATTATAATAATTAAATTTCAAGGCAAATGCATTTTTCTCTGTGATGTAGTTAAATGATCTCTTGCTTTAATTGAAGGATGAGCTTTAATAAATCAAGGACACATGGAGAAGCCCTATTCTTCTTCCTGTTAGACAATGGCATCATTAAAACTATGAGGCTCTTTCTACGTCAGAATATAGTTTGTCGATTAAACATCAATTTATCAATTAGATAAAAAACATTCAAAAATGCAGCTGTGCTGTACTGTGTGCATAAATTTGCAGTGTGAGTGTATATATATATATGTATATGTGTATATATGTAGATGTATATATGTAGATGTAGATGGTGTAGTGTACAAGTGCACTGATAATATAAATATGTCTGTAAAACAAAACAGAGAGTGGACTGAACGCAGGGTTCAGCACACAGAAATAAACTCAAAATCACTGTTTCGTTTAGCTGATAACAGGCGTTGTAAACAGAAACAAAATCAGAGCAGAATGAGCATAAACTAACAAATAGGCAGAGAAGACTAACAGAATCTCCACCAAGAGGGAGAGCACAACAAAGAACAGAGAGAGACTCAGATTTTGTAGACACAAAAGGAGATTAAGGCAGAGTGGACACGCCTGGGAGCACAGCTGAACAGAATCTAACTAAAAAGGGGGAAGAAAAACTGAACATGACGCACACAGGATGACTGACTATCAAAATAAAATAGGAACTAACACAAATATTTATACCCAAACTAAGACATTTTAACTTGACACAAGGAACAGATGTCGAGCCATGCCTGAACGGGGACCCCAAAAGACGAAACACAGAGATCACTGATGATTACTAGAACTAAACCAGGCAACCAAAGAGACAGGACAAAGACAGACGTGACTGGGACAGACTAGACACAAAAAGTGTGATAACAAACTGAACAAGGACCAAGAAGAAGACATTTAAATAAAAAAAACAAAACTCAGGGGCACAAAGGAACACTAAAGTCAAGACTCACTAATGCAGAACTAAAACAATTCTCAACTTAACTAACTGCTAACTAAAGTTAACTAACTCAAAATACTTATTTGGAGAGCTAGTACCATGGCATATAAGCTCTGTAATTTGCCAAAAATGGTACCAAGGCAACACATCAAATGTTTGAGAAACTATGTTCCTTTTGGGGGTTTTCTTCCTTTTATTATATGTGCTCATTTTTGAATTTGAGGCCAGCAACACATTTACCACTTTGTTGCATCATGTCATCATATAACACTCTTTAAACACTCTGTAAAAGTTTGGGAACCAAGAAGACCAACTGCTGTTGTTGCAGAATTTTACAGAGTGTCCCACTTCTTTTGGAAAGGGAGAGAGGTGGGGGTTATGTGTTTAAAAGCTATTTGATGACAAGCACAAGATGTTCTTGACAGTAATTAACCAATTTTACTTGTGCACAACATGTAATATATTAGGACAATAGCAAGCTTGATTTTCTAGTGTCATGGAAAGACCAAAGTGCTATCTGGATCTTCTCCATCTATTTTTATCTTGAATGTTTCATAACTGTACTTGCATTAAAAAAAAACAGTTTTATGTACACTTACATACAATTACCTTTTATTTTGGTGGTCTAGTTGGAGTTTACAGGGCAACAAAGGGGCAGTGTGGCTTTCGTTTTATAGCCAAACCCTGCTATACAAAAGCTTGTTTCTCTGTGCCACAGATGTCTTTTTCCCTTTATAGCACAGAGCGAAATGTGTGATTTGATCCCCGACTCTCTAACAAATAGTTTTCTTTTTGATGTTCGTGTTTATTTCCTGTCTTCTTTCTAGCAATGGAAAGTCATGGTGAGTGTGAGATCAAGGTGAAGGTGAACTGCAGCCACTGTCAGACGCAGAGCTGCAAACGAGAAGCAGATACTCACCTCATCCTCTGCCTCTGTGACCACGATGATGAAATCCTGGACAGTGACAATGTTACATGTATCAGGGCTCTAAGTATGTCTGTAAAACCCAGCAATTGCTCATTTTTTTACTGATGTGTCAGTAATTGTGTCTTCACAATTCTTTCCTAACTAAGCAGCTGAAAAAATACTAATTGACTATCTCTGCTCCCCCCTCCAGCACCTCCTCAAGGCCTGACTCCAGAGGGCCCGATGTCGACATCGCTGATCCTGGCTGTTGTGGTGTCCACTGTTGCCAGCGGCTTTGCGCTGGTCTGCACCGGCGTCATCCTCAGTAAGAGACTCCTCCAGTTCTGTGCGCAGTCTGTGCCCTCCACCTTCCACCGGCTGTGAGCACAGCTGGGACACGCACACGCTTCCAGATACTAACAACAGAAACAGAAACAACTTTGATAAATGTTGGTTTAAATGCTCTTTGCTGGCTGTGCGGCAGATGACTAAAGAAGCAATGGCAAAGATATGGTTGTGAATTATTAGATGCTGACAGTGAGCACAGTATGAACACTCATTACAAGCACTCGTTTCAGGTAATGCTCTCTTTTCTCTGGCTGTATGTACATACAGTATAAATAGATGAAACAAGACGATTTTGCTGATGAGAGGCGATAAAGCGGAGGTGACTGTTAAATACCATATTGTTTATATGCTGTATTCAGTGCCTGCAGTGGAACGATTGCTCTCGTGGAAGCATGAACATTTTTGAGACGTGCTGTAAGTGTCTCGCTGCATGAATTTATTCTAAAAGAAATAGCTGATTATAGAAAAAAGCACAAGCAGAAAGAGGTAACATTTAACAAAAAAAAGTTTCTTTCAGTATGAGTGAGTTTCTGTAGCGGTAAATGTCCGCTGTTATAATTCATTGTCTGTAAAAATATAAAAAAACCCAGAAGTGATTATACAGACATGAAGATTACAACAGTATTAGAAAATGAAGATCAGCCTTCTAGTCATTTTGAGAAGCGCGCAACCCACGGGCACTGACTGCGTGATAAGAGGATAGAGCACAAATTGTTCATCCCTATAAGTGTTAAATGCTATGTACACAAAGCGCTATGATATGGAGTATTAGAATCAGTGGGGGCCTGTTTGCTGAGCGAAAAGATTACCAGAGGTGCTCTTGTTGGCTGCGGGTTTGAGCTGTAAAATGCCTGAAATAGGAGTAATTAGGGAATTAACCATTAACTGTTTTGTATAGCTTTAATTTAACTGCTCTGTGGCAATGACACTTAAAACAGGGAGCTCAAGACAGAAGACAGGGATTATGAGACAACCACATTTTGCCAGTGAACATGGTCTCAAAGGCTGCTATAGGAAAAATACTGTTAAGCATCTTCTTTTGTATACCAAGTTTTGTTTAATTAACACTTTATACAAATACAGTTTTAACATGTGCACTCATTTTCCAGTAATCTAGGACGGTGAGGGATTTCACAGCCAATAACACTCGGAGCACCTTTGTCACCTTTTGTGACAGCTGTGTGCTTCAGACTTTTCGAGAAGGGAAACCTCTAACAAGAGTTTTGTAAAGGTGCATAGCAGGTTCTCTTTCTCTCTCGCTGTTGTCCTTTTCATGACCTCACTGAAAGTGCCAAATATCAAGCAAAGCTCAGCTATTTTCCCACAGCACGACTTGATGAGAGTAAACTTTGTGTCAGAGCCTCTGGAGGAATCGGCGCTGCGCTGACTTCCTGCAGAATATCAGCTACACTCCCAGCTCCCTGGGGGGTTTAACACAGCCTGACAAGAAAACCAGGCATGACCAAAGCAGTTAGGACTTTTTAATGAAGTAATGCATATAAAAACCTCCTGTAAGGAAAGTGATACAGAATAACTCTTGCAGATTTAAGAGCAATGTGGACATTTCACCTCCTGGCAATGAAACCCGAGCAGAATAATGTCCGTTTTCCAGCCGAGCCTGAAGCAGAAGGTATTTGAAAATTTATGTGGTGACCTCCTTCACACTCCCCCCCGCCCCCTGACAAAATTTCTGTTTCGCCACAAGCTTTTCTCGTGCCTTAACTTTAAATCCATTATATCTCATAATATCTTAGCGTGAAACATTTATCCTCCCACTTTAAATGACACCCTAACGGAGACAGTACAGTGAAACAGCGCCCTGACAGAGTCTAGTGTTTTTATTTTTCTTGGTATCCATAGGTACTAATGGCTGACCATTAAAAGATAGGCGATAAATGTTGGATGTGGTTGGTTTTCTATCAGCAGAAGTGCTAGAATATGCGGCAGACTTTGTGAAAAGCGACGAGTGAGAAGTGGAAGAGGCGAGTTAATTATCAGATAAATGTCTTTTTAGGATAAAGGACTGCAGTCCGCATTTCTGCTGTGAAGTTCTTCCTGAAGAAAGTTTGAGCTCGGTGTAATTAAACATAAATGCAACCTCACAATCAGCTTATCAGAGTGTAATCAGACAGACGATAATTGCAGATAAGGCGGTGCTACTCGTGGCGCATAGTGGGCCACTTTATGCCGAATGGAACACTAACTGCATTGTGTGTAAATGTGTGCACTTGCTCTTAAATAAATCAGTTTCTAAACAAAGGCTGATGACATTTATTTTTGATAAGATCTGCCTTTAAAAAATCCATACGTGGGGAGGATGAGGTGTATTTACTGGAGCTTGTGTTATTAAAAAAAAAGGCAATGAACGTACACACACACTTCCGGTTAATGGTGTCTCCTCACCTGAGCTTTCCCCCATGCAGGGAGGTAGTCTGTTCCCTGGGCGCCCCATGTCCTTCACCCCCACCCCCTACCTCTTCCTCCTTTTCCTGCTTCTCCTCCTAAAAACTCCCCTTATCCCAACCCCTGAGTCCCTAGCATCTGCACCGGGCGATGGCTCGACGGCACCTCTTACCTGCACGCAACGCCCCCCCTCCCTGGCAGACTACCAACCTGCATCGGGGACATGGGCTGCCTCCATGGCGGGTGAGTCCAAACTCACTGGCACAGACAGTATAGGAGCAGTAACCAAGGAGAGGCCATCCCACATGCATGTCACGTAGGTTAGTGTCTTTAGAAAGAAGCAAGCTCACTTGACTTCTGAAGGCAGCTCATCGTCTCTGCTTAAGGCTTCAATAACTGCTACTAACATAACATAACGTGTGAATTACAGATCCAAACTGAGGGTGGTGTTTGAAGAGGTGGAGTATTCTTTAAGAACAAAATGAAGCCCTTTTTTCCCCATATTTTTATAACTTTATTCCCACTAAGAATGTTGTTTTGGCATATAAAAAGCTATCGAGACGTGGTTTGATCCCTCCTTGTGTTGCCGCTCCTACATTCAGACAGATGGTCAGGAAGAGCCTTCTGCCACTTACATGCACTTGTAGGGTCCTGATTACAGTTTGCTGATGATTTTTGTCAAGGGTTTGTCAACTCTTTAGCATAACAAGCTTGTTTGTCCCTCTGCCTCGTTTTTTTTTTTTTTTTTTTCCCCGCAGTGTGGTACCGCAAAAAGAATGACCTGCATGCAGTGAGGGGGCGTCTTCAGAGTCCCGAGTATAAGCTGAGCAAAATCCGTTCTTCCACCATCATGACGGACTACAACCCGAACTACTTTTTCACCGGCAAAACCACTTCATTCAGTGAGCTGAAGGAAGTGCCACGCAAGAACATCACCCTACTGAGGTATGACACAAGTGGACTTCCCAGTTTAAGTTTCTGCTCACTACCAAACGTTTGCCTTTGTTTCATTTGTTGTGTTTTCCTCTCCTCTTTCATCCTGTTAAGGGCCCTTGGTCATGGTGCCTTTGGTGAGGTCTATGAAGGTCAAGTTCTGGGGATGAATGGTGATGGCAGTGCTATGCAGGTGGCCATAAAGGTCAGCGGCTTGTATTTTCTTAGGCACATATTTGCACTTAAATGTTTACCGTAACAATTTCCCCTCACGTGTATGTGCATTACATATATTCCCAAAATTGGTGCTCACGCTTCTCAGATCTAAAGGTCATGAAGGAGCTTTCACTTACAGAATGATCTTTGCTTTTGTTATGTTGTGCAAAGACTGCAGCACAAAATGACTAAAAAAGAAGAATGCAGATTTGCTCAGTGTCGCCGGATAAGATGCTTTAAAAGGCACACAGTTTAAAAAAGGGAAAAGCAAAAAAGCTGAGAGTGCACCGCATGGGGTTACCTGCTTACAATGCTCTGCTGATTAGGTCTAAAAATGCATATTTCCCCTTAAAAGTAGCACACACTTAAATTTTCTTTCTACTCTGCAGACTCTACCAGAAATCTGCTCCGAACAGGATGAAATGGATTTCCTGATGGAGGCGCTGATTATGAGGTGCTCAAGATAGCAACCATACACTTCCTTTGTGCATTACACACACACACACACACACACACAAAGAGTGGCTTCTAAATATTTTTGTTCACACACTAGGAGATGTGAAACGTTACTCATTAGGAATCAAAACAATGACAGAATTGTCCCTCAAAGACAATCATGTCTGCAGGGGTTTATTTTGATCTCAGGAAAATATGTGAAGTTAATTGGCTTCTAGCGGTGATTACTCTTTAGGTCCTGTGTAGCTCAGTTGGTAGAGCATCAGACTTTTAATTTTTACTGTCCAGGGTTCAAGTCCCTGTTCCGGTCTTATTAGTTTACCCTAATTTCCTTAGGTATTAATAAATTATTCTGATTTCCCATCTGGTGGCAAAACACAAAGCGATGTGTGTGTTTTATTAAAGTCTGTTTTTACAGGTGCATCCCTCAGTCAGCAAGTAACAAATTTAAATACTTGTATTTTGGTTGTTGAAACTTTTTCGTGGTTGTATAATATATTTATCATTTATATTATATATATTTATATATTATGTGATTTAAATAATAGATGGATGCACTAAAAAAGAGGCAAGATATGACAATATGACACAGTGGGATTATTTAACAAAATTAAGGACAAAATGCAGAAGCAGCAGTTGAAAAATGAAGTTACAAATTGCTGCCGATCTTCCCAGAAGTGGAAATCCCAGCAGATTCAGCCCAAGGTCGGACCGTCCAGTGCTCAGGATAACAGCAAAAAAACTCTGAGAGCTCTTAGATTCTAGACTAAGACTAAAGAAAGGCTTGGAAAGGTTTCGTTTTGCAGTCACAGGACCCGGACACCGTGCAGTCATTGAGTTGACCATGAACTCCTTCGTATACCAGAGTCAGGTGTGATGCACAATGGGCGGCAGCTAACGCTAGGATCAAGCTGAACAATGATCCAAAGCACAGCAGAAAATCTAACAGAATAGCTGAAAAAGGAAGAAAGAGTAATCTTTTTAAAAGTGTTTCGAATGCATATGATACGTAAACTAAGATTTACAGATGTGTTGATTTGTGTGTAATTTTTGAAGACTCACAAGGCCATGCTCTAATCCACACACAAATAAGAAGCAATATGACCACACCTAGAACTATTTACATCCAAACCTGAGCTGTGCATGGCCCACGATCTAAAATGAGTTTGACATCCAGACTGTAAAGAAAAGAATTCCTCCACAACAGTGAGAGAGTTGAATCACTGGGTGCGCTTGATTTTTCACCCTCTGCTTCAACATTTTGACTTAGTTTTTTTTAAAATATATAACGATATAGTGCAATAATATGTGTTGTTTTCCTGGGTTTTGAGGTTGTATTTAAATAATTTTTAAGACCTCGTGAGGACCAGTTTGTTTTTATTTTTTCTTAAATCGTAAAACTTTATAATTGTACTTTCTTGTTACCATGACTGTGTATTTAAGGACTGCAAAGTCATCTGGAAAGAAGCTGGAAAAAACTAATGCAAATACAGACACACACACACACACAAGTTCAAGCCTTCTAAACAAAACACCCTGTTATTAACTGTCTATGCAGTAAGTTCAGCCATGAGAACATCGTGCGCTGCATTGGCGTCAGTCTGAACATCCTGCCGCGCTTCATCCTGCTGGAGCTGATGACCGGAGGAGACATGAAAAGCTTTCTGAGAAGAAACAGGCCACGAGCGGTGCGTCTGTACTACACCTTTACATGCGTGGGTGTCTGCGATCTCTGTTTGTTTACATGGCGCACTAAACTGATCGATACTATATCCAGGGCCAGACCTCGTCACTCACCATGCGGGATCTGCTGCGCATGGCCAGAGATATCGCCTGTGGATGTCGCTATCTGGAAGAGAACCACTTCATACACAGGTTCGGATTCGCACCCAGTTTTCGCAGCTTAGAGCTCATAAAAGTACAAATCCAAAGTGGTTTCTCAGCCACAGGAAAAGGAAATGTGTTAGCAGGGCTACGCTCTGGTGAAATTTGCATAAAAATGATTCATTATACATTCTGTAACGCTACATATGTTGCTTTAAACGAAACCTCCTGCAGTGCAACAAAAAACACATCAACAAGTATTATTTCATTTTGACTCCAGTTTGAGTTTGTCTTTGAGCAATTTGCTTTTCTTAATTTGAAAAATGTGTGCAATCGCTTCGCAAAGTCTGTAGCACGATCAATCATGCATTTGAAGGCCGTTTCTTCTTTGCAAACCGCAGTTCTGAACATTTTCTACAGCAACAAATTGGACAAAATAACAACAAGCTTCACTGTTTCGTGTCATCACACAGATATATCATGTAAAGGATTTTGTGTTTTTCAGAGACATCGCTGCCAGAAATTGCCTCCTTACCTGCCCTGGGTCAGACAGAGTGGCTAAGATTGGAGACTTTGGCATGGCACGAGATATTTACAGGTTTATATACGCTACTCTAAAGCTGCAGTGGGGCCCTATCCACATAGAAACACAGGATCATTTAAGATGGATTGATGTGGTTATTGGAGCATTTCATTTCCCTCCACAGGGCCACGTAATTTACTTATATTTCAGTTCGTGGCCTTTTAGCATTTACTGTTTGTTCTTAACTCAACCTAAATGTACCCTGCCTTTCTTTTCCAGAGCCAGCTATTACAGGAAGGGCGGCCGGGCCATGCTGCCAGTTAAATGGATGCCCCCAGAGGCCTTCATGGAGGGGATCTTCACCTGCAAAACTGACACATGGTATAAACTCTAAATATCTACAGTAGACAAAAAAAAAAAATTGTCTCAACACTGGGACACCATGTTCAGAAATATATGGGTCAAAGAGTTGGCAGTTCGTCTCGTAATTGGAAGGTTGCCGGTTCGAGCCCTGGCTCCGACAGTCTCGGTCGTTGTGTCCTTGGGCAAGACACTTCACCCGTTGCCTACTGGTGGTGGTCAGAGGGACCGGTGGCGCCAGTGTCCGGCAGCCTTGCTTCTGTCAGTGCGCCCCAGGGCAGCTGTGGCTACAATGTAGCTTGCCATCACCAGTGTGTGAATGGGTGGATGACTGTAATGTAAAGCACTATATAAATACAGGCCATTTACCATAATTTAGAAGTGACACACATTTGTAGGTCTTTGCAAATATCATGTGGTCATGTTAACTGTTCTAACACCCCAGTGATTATTCAAATGTCTGAACATTTTTCTGGATGCTAAACAACTAATACCAGATGGTGAACTTATTGTAATTGAAAACAGATGCTGGCAATGAAAAAAAAATTACTTTGCAGCAGTGCCAGAATGCAAAACAACAACAACTGAAAAAAAATTCTAATGAAATGAAAAGTATTCGCCAGCGAAACTGAATTCAGTTTTAAAAGTCTCTATGTGGTCTGTATGATGCCCAGCAGGGAAGTTTCCCCAAACCAAATATGTCTGCTCCTAAACAAAAGTAGACAAAGCTAGGGTGCGTTACATTATTTGAACATCTTTTCAAAACCAGGACAGCATTTGTATTCAAGCCACTGAGCCTGCTAAACAAAGAAGGCGCAGTAGCTTTAATGGTAGAGGAGTGGCGTCCAAACCACTTCTGTGACAGTGCAAGACAAATATTTAGTTTGGGGCAAACCCTTTCAGAACCTCTGTTTTGAGGGAGGGTTGTTTGCAGATCAGAAAGTTAGACCCTTATACAGCGGAGACCGCAGCATAATCGATTTAAACCGCAGTCTGTTAAAACCGGAGCGTGTTGATGGAAGCGTGCACAGAGGCAACTATAGTTGGACCGCACTTCGTCCCTTCAAAGCTGTTTAGATGGGGAATTATTCATCGGCAAGATATGTCCTCAGAACAAATGAGGAAAAAACAAAAAAACACACAAGTGTTGCGGCTGCTGCGGTTTTCCATTCAGTTAGCAAAACTCAACGCCAGTGATCTATTTCCCCACTGGTGGCAAACATAAGGCCCGGGGGCCTAAATTGGCACAGCAAAGACCGTCCCACTGTACGGCTTTGTAAATGAGAAGGAGTGTGTAGATCTTGAACTTTTAACTGTGTTTTCATAGATTTTAAAGCTTTTCCTATTAACCAAGACCCCCCCACACACACACACGCACGCCCACACATATTGGGTTGTCATAACTTGTGGGGACATCTCATTGACATAATGCTTTCCCTAGCCCCTTACCCTAACCTTCAAAAATGAATGCCTAACCCTGACCCTTACCCTTAACCTAATCATAACGTAATTGAAACCCTGACACTAAAAAACACATTTTGAGTCTCAAAAATGCCTTCAAACTCATGGGGTCAGGGTTTTGGTTCCCGCGAGAATAGTAAACTTCCAATTTTTGGTCCCCACAAAGATGGTAATACCCCCCCCCAACACACACATACACACACCAAAAGTGATTAAGTAACAGATAAACAATTCAATGGCAGGAAAATTCCTTTTTTTCCTACTGTCTACTATAGAATTCTGTGAATGAATGAACACTTTAGAATTAGAATTACAACTACCAGAACTTTCATCATGTAGTTTTACTGGGCCAGCCCACATGCCCATACTGCACTGTTAGGTGTAGCAACCTGTAACTAGATGTTGTTGGTAAGGTAAGGGTATTTGTTGCTCAAATGCAAAAAAGGATGTTTTACAAGCAAATAAAAGCAAAAGGCTTAGAAAAGAAGAGGCAAACATCAGGGAGTAACAAGGCCTGCAGGGTTTTAGAAAGCCAAAGAAATTAAAAAAAACAAAACAGAGGTGGCTTCTAACACTGTTCCACTAGAAAACTAATTTAAAAAAAGAAAATAATACTCTGCCCAAAACAAAGTAAACCACAACAGGGGTCTTGCTCCTAATGCTGCCAACTGGACTGGTTGGGAAAAATCTTTACTTACACCCGCCAAATAAGAGAACACCTCAGTGGTCATTGCCAGGTGTTGAACAGTGCTGCACACCATTTATAAGGTGTTAAAAAATGTTACATAACATTTCATCTGAGGACTCTTCTCAGTTAGTCGGGAGCAGAGTGATTGAGATCTGAGCCACGACGGGTCAGACAAGCACACAACCCAAAAAACAGAGGGCTGAAAAGTAAATCAAACAAAAACATGGAGATCTCTACATGAATCCTTTAAACTCGCTGCACTCAGATTTTTGGTCAGACTCTTAATTCAGCAGATGAAGGATGAGAGGCAATCACAAGCATTTATTTTGTCATAAGAAACAAAAGAATCACCCTTGATCTGTGTCTCCCTCTTCAGGTCATTTGGAGTTCTGCTCTGGGAGATCCTCTCGCTGGGTTATATGCCATATCCTTGTAAAACCAACCAGGAGGTCCTGGAGTTTGTCACCAGCGGAGGCAGGATGGATCCTCCCAAAGGCTGCCCAGGGCCTGTGTGAGTACTGACTCAAGTTGCAGAGTGTGTTTTGTTTTTTTCTTATTGTATGTTTTTAAAGAGATAATGTTTGCTTCATCTTCCACCTTTGAACGGGAATTAAGGAAAAAGAATTTCAACAGTTATTCTTTGCTGGTTGTTTCTCTGCTTTTGTCGATTACTGTTTAGCTATCGGATCATGACCCAGTGTTGGCAGCACTGTCCTGAGGATCGGCCCAACTTCTCGACTATCATGGAGAGAATCAACTACTGTACCCAGGCATGCATTTTCTCTAGATATAAGACTGCTGTTGTTGCTTTTTTCTTGTCTTTTCTTTTTTTCTGTTTTGTTCTGCTCTGATTATCATTTATTCGTCACTCTTCTTTTCTCTCTCAGGATCCAGATGTGATCAACACGCCCCTACCTGTGGAATATGGCCCCAACACAGACGATGATGGAGGCACAGTAATCCGTCCTACTGACCCGACATCTACCTGTCTCACTCCACTTCTTGTCTCACACCCACCCTCCCAGGATTGTCCCTCCCAGCTGGGTTTCTCAGCAATGGGTCTGGGTCCCACCCCTCTTCCCCCACAGCCTACAAAGCCTCGTCTGCTCCTTCAGAGGACCCAACCTGTCCACCATGAAGTGACATCATGTCGTGAGGTTTTGGAGCCATGCTGGGCTGAGCCTGTTCCTGCCCCTGGGTTGTCAGCGGGCTCCAACTGGCTCCATCCTGATCCTCATCACAGACCCTGCTCCAGAAACAGCTCTTCCTCAGAGAACCAGAGGCTGAAGAACAAGACTAAGAACCTCTGGAACCCAACATATGGATCTTGGGTCTTGGATAATTTAAGAGGGAAGAAGGCACTCACCCACACCCAGTCCATGCCACTCTCAAGCTCCACCTCCAAAACGCAGACCCACAGCCCAGCTTCAGAAACCCACGAGGCTGGCAGTGACGGCACTAGCAGCACCTACCTCAGCCCTAAAAGCCTCTGCACTTCCTTGATTTCCTCTTCTTCTTGCCAGGCTCAGGCTGCCTCTAGTGCGTCCTCCCATAAGACCCCAGCAGGCGGTGGCACAAAATCTATGGACCTCGCTAAGCTCCAGAGTTTCCCTTGTGGCAACGTCAACTATGCCTACGACGAGCAAAGCTATGAGACAGAAAGCCTGCCGTTGGTTGTGCCCAAAGCCCCAGAAGATGTGAAAAACACCAGCTCCCCTACCAGTGTCTCATCAGGGACTAGCCTGGGACTGGCATTAGGCCTCCATACTCCCTCATCTTGCATGCCCAAGCTGCTGCTGCTGAAGCGCCATGCCAGCTATGGGCACGAGGATGTGAAGAGACACACCAAAGCTGAGAAACCCACACGTGACAGAGACTCTGGCTTTTCTCTGTCCGAAGACCTCAGTGTTACTCCTATCTAAGATGGGACGATAATACTTATTCAGATGACTCAGTTTCTCACAAACTGAGACTAGCTCTGGAATTTTTAGAATAAAAAGCATAACCGTGAAGGCTCCTTCATGGTCAAGTGCCACAGTGTCTGATCCTTACAGCTCCTGGAATGCTGGAAAACAAAAGTAAACATTCCCATCCACAAAAACACTGCACTGTAATACAGAGCCAACACTGGACCCAGAGCCCCGTCAAAGGCTTCTGATACCATAGTAGCTGAACACTGATGCTGAAACACTGGGAGACTCACAGCCCTCAGTGTCCACACTGTGGGCGAGAGCTGCCAAAACAGTACTGCTGTTGATGGACTCCTTTTATACCTGTTATTTTTTCCTTTTGTTGTATTTTATTCGCAAAAGCTTTGCCAGTTGTATGTTTGAATTTGTAGTATGTAGTGTATGACTATAAAAGGCTAAAAAAAATATTGAGACATTGGGAGGAGAATCTCCAGGAAGTTTTAATTTAATGTTTAATTTAACAAGAAATTTATTTTAAGTAATTACACATTCTTTTGATAGTGATGGGCAGAATCACAGCTATATATACACTTTAGGAACTTGATCTACTAGTTTGATACTTAAATGTAAGTGATTTCATCTCATATAATGTGAAAACACCTACTCTGGCAATAATGTGTATTCTCTGACTTGGTAGGTGAAGCACGACGGAGCCTGTTTTCAGCCTTGTTCTCAGCTAACCAGATGCTGTCCTATAAATTTAAAGTTGTTTTTTTTTGTTTTCAAACCTTTTTGGAACCCTGGATCAGTGATTCTCAAATTGGGGAGGGGCCCCACCTAGTGGAGCAAAGAGCCACTGCAGGAGTGGTTTTAAGAATCAGGGTGCACTCAACAGCCACTTCATTAAGTACAAGTGTTAAGCTGCTTGCTAACACAAACATCTCATTAGCCAATCAGGCAGCGGCAACTTGATTTAGGTATTTAGGCGTGGTCAAGATGACCTGCTGAAGTTCAAAGCAAGCATTAGGACGGGGAAGAAAGGCGATTTATGACCGCAGTGGACCCATAATTCAGATCCATAAGTGCAACTTTTGGGATGTAGTGGAAAAGGGGATTGACAGCCTGGATGTTGGAATTTTGTGAGGCTGTCATGTCAGTATGGACCAAAACCTCTGAGGAATGTTTGTTAAATCTATACTATGAAGAACTTAGGTAGCCCTTAGGGTAAAGGGGTCTACCCCTGCATTAGTAAGGTGTAACCAATGAGGTGTAAATACAACTTTATGTATGCTAAGGCTTTTGTGTTGGCTTGCATCTTTTTCACACTGCGTTTAAAATTATGGGATGGGGGTCATGAACTTAAGTGTACCTGAAACAGTCTGAGAACCACCGCTCCAGACTGAAATATGTTAGCTTCTGAAGAAACCAGTCCACCAGATTAGAAACATTTGTTTTATTTTTTTTGTTTGTTTGTTTTTTTTGGATGAGGTCTCGTTCCCCTTGTCCCAATATTTACTTGGCTTTATAGATATTTGAAGAGTCAGTTTGATGATGATCTTGCAGCTAGGAAAATAGGAAAGCTATTTTTGTACTTGCTCCTACTTGCTTACACTGAACTAACATTACATTGGTAGCTGTTTGTTGTTGATGTTTTGTTTGCGCATTTGCATTCAGTCATGTTAATGATGAATCTGTAATCGATCACTGCCATTCGATACGTACTGCTACACTGCCTCTATAGATGTAGTGCTGGTAGTACTTGTGTTTACTCAACAGGGGGAGGTATTCAACTCTGATATACCAAACAAGTTGCTGTATTTATGCTTTCAGGTTATTCTTATTTAGTCAAGTTTATAGTTGTACTTGGTGTGACCTTATTTTGAGCCTAAATATGGCAATATTATATATTTTTTGATATGTTGTTACATTTAAGTAAGAGTTCTGTAGGCTTACTGTGTCTTATAAGCTCAGACCTGCTGATATTTGTGTCTTTATCTGCTGTTTATCTCTTTAAGAAAAAATGTTTGTGCCATATAGCAATACTGATTACCGTGGATTGTTTGTTTTTGTCATTTTCTTACACAAGGAAAAAAAAAACCCCTCATCTTACTCATAGTTTATATTTCTTATGTTCCGGTACATTTTATTTCACTCATTTCAGGTTTTATTCCTGTATTCTATTTCTTCTTTTTTTTTGTAGCTGAGGATGCCTCAAACACAAGTGCAAAGACATTCTATGCAATATACTGTCTTTACTTTCATCTCACCTAACTGTGCCCCAAATAAATCAACATATACCAACCTCACTTGTGTAAGTATGATCAATTGCACACAATTACATCCCTGCAAAAGGCCGCTAACTCTGTCCCGACTAACATGCGTAACACATGGTGAAATAGTGTTCCACTATTAAAGATGGAAGAAAAACGTTGTTCCCATTTTAATTTCATTTACATTTGATAACATCCATCACCGGAAATAAAAATGATTACAAGTTTGATCACAGGAATGAACTTGATTAAAGAGAAATAATCTGCTATACAATGAAAGACAGTTCACCAGAGACTAACACACATAATACACTCCGATTGTTATGCACTAGACCGTGCTATACTGGGAATGTGCTATATTTTGTAGTTATAACTGTGAGGTCTGTGAGCCAAACAGTTACATGCTGAACGCAGCCACCCCTTCAACCTTTAATAATACACTGAAGGCTGATGGTTACAGTAAGAATGAGTCTGTAACTTGTGCTCATTCGCTCTCTTCTTGAGACGATGAACAGGCACATTTTTATGAGACTTTTCACTCGTAACATCCTGAAAGTGAAATGCACAATGCCTGCACTTCCACTTCTGTTCATCGAGTAGGAGGCTGAATTAGTGTCGGTGCATTTTCTCAATCATTTTGCTTATAGTGACAAAACTCCCTGCTTCCCTCTGTACAGCGTCCGTCGCACAGCATCGTTTTTTTTCTGTCAGCGTCGATGCTAAATGTGGTCACATTACAATTAAAACGGTGAAAACCTGAGCCTACGTTCAATGCCAGTCAGGTTCTTGCTTTTACTTTTAGTATTCTGTGCTTAAAAAAATAACCCAGAGCAATCAATCATATCTGAAACCATCCTGTGGTGTCCATCAATATAGTTGCTGTTCCTTAAATCTTTTAGGTCAAAGGTCACTGGCTGTGTGTTTCTGTATTTTGGCTGTTTTCTTTGGTAACCGAACAACTGGTTTCTGCGTCGGCGGCGCTGTTCACAGACTCCAGTGTGTGGATGAGGTTTTCCAAACCCCACAGGTAACCATCCTCCCGGTTTCCCTCCTGCCAGGGAATGTAATGGTTTAACGTCTGGCCCTCCGGTAATGCCGTGGTCTTGCCAAAGTCAATAATCCAGACATGCGCGTTGCCCGTGTGGTCATGAATAAAAAGGAGAGAGCTGCCAATGACCTGAAAAGGGCAAAAAGCTGTCAGCATTAGCTTTGCATCAACACAGACGGGTACAGATACAGATGGGTGACATATTAAAGAAAACCTGTAAAATGCTGCAGCAGTACTTTGTTTTTTAATCCAATGCATGCTTAGCTGTTACATAAAATACAACTGGCCAGAAACAATGATAAAATGATAATTCATCCACTGTTCAGCGTAAGCAGTACGGATACAAGGCTGATTACCTATGTTAACTTTAACAGTCCAGTTTCATGTTCAAATATTTTCAATAGTATTATTTAACACTTGGTAATCTCAAGCCTGTTATCAAAAAAAGAAATAAATGAAGTAAGATAATATTTTCAAAGAAAAACTGTTTGTTCCCAGAGTGGAGCTTCAGAGAAAGTGCCAGGTGCAAAATTATTATTTGGCTGCTTTGTTTCCTTCCCTTTAACTTGTCACACATCTTTACTGTATGCAGAAGAGCTCTCACCTCGTGTCGCTTAAAGAACTCTGATGTCTTCAGGGCTTGCTGGATCTCTGTCAGTTTTCTCAAATATGACTTCTGTGGTTAAAGACATTAGAATAATTCATATATTAGATGGATTAGATAGTTGGAACACAACAGGATGCAGGCAGAGTGTATATATGAGAACCTCCTCCCTAATAGAAAACTCAAACAGCATCACAGTGCGAATATTTGCTCTGTGGTTTACTCTCGTAGATCGCTTCAAGGCTGTTTTTGTTTGCCTTTAGAGCTTTTTCAAATGTAAAGGCAGAGCCTACAAACAATTTCTATCTGTTCAAACACTGAACGCGGATGTGGGAGCTTACTCGGCTGCTGCATTCGTAGCTGATGAGCCGTTTCAGGTTAACGCCTGCACCGCTGCACTGTGTCTACTCCGAGTCCTTAAATGGATGAATAAAAATGTGCGTGAAGAGGATAAGTGACTGCCACGTACCACAATGTTGACGTTTCCACCGACAAAGTCCTTGAAGACTTGGATGACATCCCGCTTCGACCTTGTTTTCTTGAAGTCAGTTCGACATGTGCCGTCGCTTTTCTAAAGAAAATACAGAAAGACAACCGTTCACACCTATAGACAATTTAGATGCACCGATTAGCCTAATCCCACTAACTGCACGTCTTTAGACTAGGAGAACATGCAAACTCCAAAGAGAAATGGCGGATTTGAACCCAGGACCTTCTTGCTGGGAGGCAACAGTGCTAACCACAGTGTGGCACCATGAACATATAAACATTACACAATAAAATAACTTCCATTCAAGATAATTATCTGGTGTGTGAGCTGGAATTTAAGGTTGTATAGTACAAGAAGAGTAACTAGGAGGCCACGTAAATGAGATTGCAAGAATATGCAAACTTTTTAAACCTGCAATGTTTGGCCACACACTTAAAAAGAATACCTTGCTGTCTCTGTTTTGCTGTTGTTTGGTATTGCGTAGCTGCAGTGAGCTTATCAAAGATCTTTAACAAAAAGGGGATGCTAGATGTAGCCAATAGTGACAGATCAGAGTATCAGAGAATGAATCAAAAGATTAAAGTTGAAGGCAACTAAAAGAATGACCTTGAATAATCTAAAAAAGATCCAAAGAGCAGAGAAGTTCAGTCCGAGTTCATTGTCAGTGAGAAAGCCTTTTCATATTACACGCATTTATTTTCCCAGTTGTTGTCCAAATACTGGTGTAAGGAAACTCAAATATTAAATATTATATGCTTTACCTTACAGTGCCTGATATGACTGATATTCGCACGGATTCTGATCCAGTGCATAAGTTGTTGTTTTTTTCATAGCACATCATGCTGTTTACCTTGATCCCCTCTATCCTGAAGCCCAGGGTGTTGGTGGAGCTCATGGACTCCCTCCACTGCATGTAACGAGGCTTGGTGACCCCTCGCTGGGAATGCTCATGAGGAGTTGGCCCCTCGCTGTCTACCTCCACCATTTTGTTATAGAGGTCTTCTCTCGGCTTGGGCCGTTCCCTCGCTCTCACAAGCTCCTCCTCCAGGTAGGTCCTTCAACAAGAGTGGAGAAAAGAATTTTCAGGTGCTGAATTGATGTGAGACATTTAAAGGCACAGAAACGTCTGTGAACTTTGTGGGTTTGTGTGGCCTTAATCATTCATCATAATCATTCAGTAATTAAGATGCAAGATAAGTAAGATTAGTCAACACTCGCCTACAAATTTCATTTAGCTGTCCTAAAATCCAAAGAGATTTACACCCTTCTGGCTAATGTTGGAAGAGCTTATCAGAACACATAGCGGGGGAGGACCTGTGTACTGTAAAAGCCTTCATTTTTCTTTATGAACATTACAGCAGCACACTCACAGTTGGCATATTCATTCGATAAAGTTACGTGCAAACAGATGCTGATTTCATTTTCAGTTTGCGAGCCACACTTCCTCTGTGCTAAAGAGGGAAGCTAAGAGGAGACTCCAGTGTGCAGCATTTAGCTTGGTGAAAGCGTGAGTGTGTGTTTGTGCAACTTAGCGGTTTTGCAACTGTGTGGTTGAGAGTGTTTTTGACAAAGGGGAGTCTCCAGGGACACCCTGAGTGTGTGAAACTCTGTGTATGCATACGAATAGTTTAGAAATAAAGGCTGGCGAGCACCAAAGAGGCAATGAAACGCTATGTTAATGTATGTTGCTGGGTGTTTCTGTAAGCGTAGTGTGTGTAACTGTTATACGCGTGTGTTTGTGAGTCACTGTCTGTAAGTCCGTGTGCGTATGTGTGTCTGTGTATTTTTTTTTTTTTTTTTGCTGAACCGGAAACAAAACCCTCAGAGGGGTGAGTGTCAGTACCTGCTTGCCTCTGCACAAACTAACATATGCACGTATACGCTCATGTGTGCATTCAAGCATATATGTATGCCATTGTGTATTTGTATGCGCGTGTGCGTGCGCATGTGTGTGTTTGTCTATTTGTGCACATGATACACTGAGACACTCCACCCGCTGTGGCAGGAAGCCAAGCATATAGCCTGCAGTTACAACAGGTGTTCCCTTGTAGAGCAAAACCACTTTAAGCAGTATGTACCATCACTCGCCTGCACTTTTCTTATTAATTCATTAAAAAACACTAGCAATTAACAATTAGAAAAAGTGTAGTAGAGATAAAATACAGTTTTAGAAAAAATCTAAACTGTGCATAAATATTAATTACATGTAAATAACACAATGAAGATATAACTTTCATACCTCATTCCCATTTTGAGGTCCATAACATTAGGAAGGTCAAAGTTCGCCAGTAAATCAGTCATATGAATGAAAGACTCTCCGTCTTTTTCCACAACACCGTGGTATCCAGGCACAAAGTGGAGCAATGCGTCATCCCTCAGCTTCTCGAAACACTGCATCTCATTCTCTGAGAACTTTTTCAGGATGGTGCCCTCATCTGCTGCTTTGAAGTTGCCTGAGATTAGATGAAGACAGGAATGAACAACGCCCTGACTTTGCCAGTGTGAGGTAAATATACCCGCATGTGGAGATTTGGAAGATACAGGGAAATTAAAATTAAAATTACGTAAATTCAGTGTCTGTGACAAATAGGTACTCTAATATCATTCTTTTGAATTAAATGTTTGTTTAAATGACATTTAATGACTCATAACCAAGCGAAGACTTCTGCGGATGAAAAACAAGGAAGTGGCTAAGTGGCTGTAGCTCCAAAAGAACCCC
>VUQR01023096.1:209327-230251 GCA_015108515.1 Hemichromis elongatus | reverse complement strand
TCCTGACCCTCATGTAACAAAAACCAAATTCAGTCATAAAAATATAAAAATAACATGTTTAAAAAATGTCTTTAGTCTCTCCCGCTTCTTTGCCCCTTCTTGACAACAAAGCAGGGGTCAAATTTTATTAAGACTTAATAAAAGCCTTGATACAGGCTATTTTAAGTCAAAAATAGGCTAATAAAGGGTATCAGTCAAAATATGCCACGCCACTAACTTTAATCCTTATTACACACAGACTGAAATTCTATAGAAAGTTCAGTGTGTGACATCTTTGAATGGCAGGTGGATTCTTTGAATAGCTACAACTCCTTTCACCTCCTTAATTTAGCCACAGTACCGTGTGCTTCGACTCTATTTGTTTTCTGGAGCACTTTAATAGGATTATCTGACAAACAACATTAGGAATGGCCTGTCCAAAATGTTTGTATTCTGGTTTTGTTGCATAACAATCTACTTTTTTTTAACAGTATGATAGTTACTTAGCACTAACTAGCAGGCATTGTGTCACCCACACAGTCTCTGGATGCACATTGCTAACCAGGATTACTAGAGTTAGTGTGTAACGCAGCCCGCAACCCCCTCGTCTAATTATGTTCACATCAGGTTCCAAAAAAGCAACCCGAAGCTTAATAAAGGGCTTTTATAACCTAATGGGTGATGTCACGCTAGCTACGTCCATCTTTTATTTACAGTCTATAGCTAGAGTGCAACTGTGCTAATGGAAAATAGCTGCATTTTTAGTTATTGTCACAATTTGGCACTTTTATACAACAGCAGACTTTTAGAAAATGCTCTGGTTTAGTTGGGGGGCAGGACCTGAGAGTATGATGAGGCGCCATAAGTCATGACTTCCTAGCTATGTGTTCTTCTCACGTGGGCTCTACTGGGCATCACAAGCACTTTGTAATACAGAGGTGGCAGTTTAATGACTAATGTCTGATATGATTAATGTATAGCAAAGTTCAGGGCAGCAGTAAATATGAGGAAACAAATTCAGTATTTACTTCCACTAAACTGGTAGACAAATATTATGTCATTTGTGAGGCAAGCGTGGTTTATGTAAATAGATCACACCTTTATGCCCGGCCAACTGGACCCAGTTTATTCTTTTCCTCTGGGACACACTGAACGGCCAGTGGACGAACGTCTTTAGCTTCCACCACGGTGGTTTGCTCTGGTGAAGCCATGCAGGAGAACAAAGAGAAAAGAAAAGACATGCTGAGTTAAAAAAAAATAAGACAGTTCAAAACCTGCTAAAGTTAAGAATTATTTTAAGGATTCGGGTCTAACTGTGGGCTCTTTATTGGTCTGATAGCAGGAAGGAGTGGCGTTAACAGGCCTTCGTCCCCTCCACTGAGTAGTTATCTGATCACACGGGAAACTGCCCAGTGAGGCTGATGCCAGGTTTTTGGTTTTCCTCTGCATGAAACCCCCTATCTAGGTCAGTTAAATGCCATTTCAGTGGAAACTCGTATCTCATTCAACATCTCTATTCAGCATCTCCAACGTGGCATGGTGATTTCCTGACAACTTTGATTCACAGTGAGAAAATCTAAGTCTCCAAAACCGCCTGCTAAAAAAACCAGGAGCCTGGTCGCAGCTTTATTCCTTTCCTGATTGCACTGAAAAAATCTGGAATGCACCTTTAAATAGGATTTGTCATCTTAAGCTAACCAATAAAAATTAAAGGAGGTCTGAAAGTAAAAATAAAATGATATGGCTCAGGAGTATTTCGTCTTTTCTTGTTGAATCTGTTTTGTTTTTTATTGATTGCTTTCACCATCATCCCTTAATTTCTTCTTTCTCTGTCTCACACCGTGCTCAGAACAAACACATCAACAGCTTGCATTTTTACAGAAACACAAAAATGCTTCACACTTACGTGGAACTGCCTGTTTATCTTTCCTCCAAGAAAATTCACCACATATTAAATAAAACACTATGATTGTTGTGCTTCGTCTGATATTTATTCAATCATCTCAAAACTGATTAAAAGTGCAATTAAACCAAATAAATGCATTCTCACTTTTGGGATAGAAAGACCAGTGTGTGTCCTTGGAGCTAAGCTTTAGCTTTGAGAGGTCATTACATTCTGTGTGCTCTGATCGAAAGAGGAAATGAAACAGGGGCTCTTCTCTCGGTGAAACCCTCGGCTCATGCTTGAGTATCTCACAGTTTACCATCCTCGCTAATAGCAGAAGTCTTCAGGGCCCAGCCAGGGCTCTCTTAAATGTCAGGTGATATGCTTCACTTGATTTTACTCTTACTTGTTTGCAGATAAGACTGCACTTTGAAGACTTCCACAAGCAAGCAGATTTAATTTCAGATGGTTTTCTTGATTTATCAGTTAATTTAGGTACTTTAAGTACGCACATTTTCAGCACATTAGTGAGAAAAAAGTGAGAAAAGCTCGAGTAGCTACTGGCTGAAATTCAGTGGAATTATAGTATTTAGGAATAATTTGCTGTCATCCACAAGCAAGAGGAACCGGAGGCTTAGATCTGAAGTCTTTGCTTTATCGTAAACATAACGACCCTGCAGCTCTTAGGCCAGTATTTAGATTTTAAACACTGTCTGACATTGAAACTTCACATCTGTCACCCTGCGCTGCGCTGGCCTTGATGACGGAAGACTTTGTACTGATAACACTGGATATAATAGTGGTTTCACTCGCATGTTGGAACTTGAAAAGCTAGGTCTGCTTACTGTACATTTTTGCTTGAGAAAGAATAGCAGCTCAAAACATGCCTCAACACAGGTGATGGAAAAAGAAAAGAACCTCAGAGTTTTACTTAGGAAAAAAAAGCACCAGTGAAAAAATGTGTGTGACAATTTGAGCTCAGCTTATCTAATATTAGCTAAGTCTACTGTGCAGTTATTCTGTGGCAAGCTGACATCTGTGACCTATACCTATTATTACGCGTAACATTATGAGGTTGTTGGCAATGATGCATGTTTCCATGACTGATTCTGTTACTCTGATTTTGCCTAACAGAAATCAACCTCCACAGACACAGAGACACATGTTAAATTAGATGAGTAACTGAGTTCAGTTCAGCTCAGTGTACTTCTATAGCCCAATATCACAGATCTCCACGGGTCAAAAAACCATATCACAGCTTAAAAAAACATATACTAAATTTTAAAAAGCATGGACATTTAAAAAAAATGATAGAAATATAGTTTAGATATTAAAACAACCATCAAAACAAACATGCAGCCCAAAAGTGAAGATGAGAAAAACTGCAGAAGAATGCTATTCTCTGTTTCCGAGATCTGAGTAATTGCTTAGAGATCCCAAAAAGATTTTTATTTTTTTTAAACAGTAGCTGAAACCTTAACGGTGTATTGCATTTTAGCTGCTTTTTTGTAGCAAAGCACTTAAAGTTAAGTGGTTATCAAATAATGTCTCATTATTATGCACCAGCTGCAGAATAAAGCATGTTTGCTCTTTCAAATTAAAAGGAATCCAACTCCAGGGCTAGTGTAATGTTTGCTTAAAGGTCACCCTTCGACATGGTTTTTCTGCTCCGTCAGGCACACCTTTCTTTGTAACACCCTACCGTGTGAGTGAGACACTGACTCAACAGGCTGATCTGAACAAAGGAGTCAAAAAAGAAAAACACACATACACATAGCTGAAATCAGACTTAATGTGACTCAGCCAGGTTCTGCTAAACCGGCCACGGTAACTCATAGCTCCCACGTGAAGCCACCTTGACGTGGTAATTGAATGTAAAGCCCTGCGAGATTGGCAAATGAACACGTCCACCTGCTGTTTAGTCAGCTAAAAACATCTCTTGATCTGTGTGCAGCGTCTGCCCTAAAATGTAAACAAGTAAAAGTTACTGATACATAAGTGTATTTGACTTCCTGAGGCGCTTCTTTGTTAAATGTCAAAGGCCAAATCTAAAATTGGGTACTGACCACAAAAACTTGATTACACAATGACATGTTAGCCTATGCTGCTCTGTGTGTGGGTGTCCTTGTGTGGGCTGGAGTGTGGGCTGATGGGATAGGAGCATAACAGTAGCTTTTATCAGAGTTGACACAAGTGACATTTTCTTTCCATTTTAAGTTACGAAAACGACCTTTTATTTAGGAAGGAATCTAACAGACTGGACACCGTGACGTTCAGCGAGATCGTCCTCTGGCTCAAACGTGCCATGTGTGTTCAGTCTGTTTAAAAGAAAGTGACAGATCCGGACCTTGTATGGAAAGGCAAAGAAAAATGGTCAGCTTTTCAGGCGCACGCATGCTAGCCAAGAGAAAGTCGGAGTCTGAGAGCGGTGACAATGAAGACAAAAAGCAGATTATGCTTTCAGAGTGAAGAAACACAGATGTGACTCACTGTGATCGCACTCAACTTCCCTGCAGCTCATGTGAAGAGACAGCTATCGAGCTCCAGAACTGCAAAAACGTTCTGTTCGGATGTAATTGTACAATAATCAGAGTTATCGTGTGTTTTGATAGACGGCTCTGCTTTAATGCACACACAAGCACGTCCCCTGACACTTGCCAGCCACAAGAATGTGAAATACAAACAAATTTCCACCCACAGTGAGGGTGAAAGGCCGATCCTTCAACACAAGCTTGTGTGCTTAAGGAGGGAAAAGGCCGAGACTTACAGTTCCAAAATATCTCAAAGTTGACCTTTAACAGGTCGGTTTTTGACATTAATCATTCATTACTTGAGCTGTGCAAAAAAAGAAAAGAAAGACATTTAGGGACAATGTTTTGTGCAAAACATCCCATTGAAAAAAAGGTTGTATTTTTTTCTCAAGGAGTTCCATGTGGCCTTGAAGATAAAAACCAATGAACAGGATGATACATAACTCTGACATCAGCTGTCCAATACTTTCCGCACAACAAAGGCTACCAAGCTTTGAGCAGCATTTTAATGTCAGTTTCTTTTCTTACAGCCTGGTCATCAATGGAACGGGAAAGGCTCTAATGACCAATTAAACATAAGGAGCAATAGCATCATTTAAATGGGTAAGACTCACCCAGTTTCACAATGCTTCTGCCAGTGCTATTAAATGATCTCAAAGCATCATCAAACAAGCTTCAAGCTTCATACATACATATTTCTACAAAGAGGGAGTGACACCTGTCAGACCAGTAGAACTCACCACTGAAATTTCCCAGAACACCCAAACAAAAGATTGAAGATAGCTTGAAATGTAGACGTGACTGATTTCCCACTGGTTTCTGGAGAACTCACTTAGACTGTATGTTTATGTCATTTGAAAGCTAAACTAAACAATATAAGGATGCTCTTATCACTTTGTAATTGCCTGTTCTCTGCAGTAAAGCAGTCCCGGTGGGTCTTTTGTTAGGAAGTAGCTTGCTGTTTAAGTGCTGTTTATTTTATTGCTTTGTCTTCTTCTTCTGTTTTAACCCTCAGCTCTTTACGGTGTAATAGCACATTTGCAGAGGCACACAGACGGACCTCGAGCAGGTTGAAAATAAATAAATACATTTAAAAAACCACAGTGGCATTTCTCCACCTTTACTGTTGTTAGCTGTGCATTTTCACTGTTTAAGAGAAAACGACCTTCCACCGACGATTATATCGCTATCTCTTTGCAGTTTACTCACTTCTCCGGGGTCCACCAGATGCTCTAAAGTGACGATTCCTTTGCTTTTGCTCTCGTTGTCACTTAGTAGATCATCCTCGGACTCCACGGCGGAGGATCCCGTGGAGGAGATCGAGGAGTTGGACAGTTTCCTGCGCAGCGTACCGTCTACCGCCCGATCCCAGTCCTCCTGCTGCATCTCCCGGGAGCAGCCGCCCCCCTCCGGGGTGATGGTGACCTGCGGTACCCGGGGCGCATCCATCACAGTCGGAGGTCCGGACGACGGAGCGATCTGAGCTGCTGTCTCAATGAGCTCATCGCAAATATGCGAAGACTTGGCAGCCACCCTTCGCTCTAAACGAGACGCCTCATTTATCCCAGTTACCGAGAACCCAAAGTCCTTGGAGCTCTTTCTCCTGCACTCCTTGGGCATTGGTGAGCTGAATTCGTCGTAAGAGCGCACGACTACAGGCGCAAAGACGCGTCACTCTAATCTTCAAATCTGGTCATTTCACTTTGAGAAAAGTTCAAACGCGGCGCAGACCAAACGGAGCGCGTATCCACTCGATGCTCTGCAGCTCTCCGTCGCTGTTTGCTGTCCAAGCTTTAACGCATTTAAAAAGAAGAAGAAGCTTGAGCCAGGCTCGCTGCTCTGCACCCTTCGCTGACTGTAAGGTAAAGGGAACCCCTCTTTGGTGGCTCGCGCTTCTACGCGGTTTACTCACGCGCGCGCCACTGCGCACACACCCACACACAAATGCACGGCGTTTATTATCTTCCGCATTGTCTTTCTCGCTTCCTGACTGAAACGTTAAACCAGCTGACACGTTAAGTTTTTTTTAATGGTTGCAGACTTCCTTCTGACTTGCTTCTCTAGACAAACCAGAGCAACAACGGACACCTTCAAAACGATCATCTTTATCAGTCGGACATATTGAGCGAAAAAGCTACTAAATCGAAATATTTCACCAGATTCACATCCACAGAAGGGGGGGAGGTGTATGTGTCATAACTTCGTGTGAACTTAGATTTGATTTTTTTTTTTTTAGTTTTCTTATCAAATGATGTACATACATACACGCGTGCGCGCAAACACACACATACACAAAGCAGAAGAATGCATAAGATGTTGATTCGTGACTATTTCTAGCTCAGTAATCAAATTTAAGCAAATATATAGTGTGTTAACTCCTCCGCTCAAGCAGCGCTGAGATACTCGGGTAAGTGAGTCTGCTTGCAGCTACTGTTTATCTCTTATGACTATGAACTTCAGCATTGTTCACAAGTCACACTGCGATGATGAGAGGAAACCCTGTATCAGCACTGGGTCACTATCATCTCATAATCACGTCCCTGAAGGACTGCATGGGGCAGTGCATCGGCTTCCAGAAGAACAGCACCTCAACCTTCCTCCACGAGAGAAAAGCACCTTCATCGCAGGTGCACCATTTGCAATAAAAAGAAATGAAGTCTTCAAATTAGACTAAAGCGAAAAGTCAAAATTATTCAAGCGTGAGGTGATATGATTTCTAAAGGGAGAAAAGGAATCGCTCATGGAGGAAATGTTATGGCATGGCAGAAGTGGCCAGTCTGGAGCGTACAGGGCTGTACGCTCTGCTAAGATTCAGACAAGTGCAAGTGGATAATGACCCACAGTATACTGAAAAAGCAACCCAAGAGTTTCTCAAGGCAAAGAAATGTGCTTAGTGGCCATGTCGGTCACCTGATTTAAATCAAATAGAGCATGCTTTTCAGTTACTGAAGACAAAACTAGTAGAGACCTACAAACAAGCAGCTGAAGGCGTCGGCAATAAAAATTTTATACAATTACTCTGACTGACAGTGAACTCAGTCACACCTACTGTGCTGGTATGCAGAGGCACAACTATAACACAAATTGTGTCATTAAAACTTATAAAGATAAGTGTGAGAATCAGTTTTTTGTCTGCTGGTTTTGTCGACTGGTTGTTTGCTTTGGGTGGTTTACACATATGCCTAACATCCAAAAGCTCCCTCAGTGCTGGATACAGCAGTCCTTTTGGGCTTGTTTCAGGAAGGACATCTGGAGTAAAACTCAAACATGTGGGGTTGTTGTGTCCCCCTGTGAGTAAGGGAGCAGCCAAAAGTTGCTGTTTTTGTTTTACTGACTACTGTCTGATTTGGTTGTATTTAAAAAGAAAAGAAAAAAAAAACTCAAATTATACTGTGTTTTATAAGTAACGAGAATGTTGGGATTATTTTAAAATGAGACGAAAATTGTTACGACGAAGCCTTCCTGCCATTTTCAGTTTTTTCATTTTCCAAAGCCATCCATTGGTCAGGATTTGACCGCTTGGCGGCTCGACTCTGGCCCCTTAACCACATGTTAGATATCCCACTTTTGAATGTGCAGGGTTCACCTTTAATAATTCTACATACTGAAGGCTTGCTGTAAGAAATTTCCATCTATACTGTGCACTTTGTCTTCTGCTGTGGTGCAACATCTTCACTCTCTGGGCCTTGGTACTTCCGATTCTGTTGATATACAGGCAGCTTTGAATTGGACCTCTTTACCACACCCCCACGCCACATCAGAGGCCACCTCTACTTCATTGTAACCCTAGAAAAAGTTATACTTTGATGGTCCCAGGGCATGGATCTATGATCATGTTGGATGAACCATACGTGTGTGTTAGTCTAAAGGAGAAAGTCTTTACTTATCACCAGACTGAAATTTGATACACGCCTCAGGACATGTGGTGGTGGTGGGGTGTTAAAGGTAAGGAAGGATTAAAGATACAGTTAGGAAAATAAACTCATTCATACACACAAAAAAATCTTCACAAAAGACCTGCACGTGATAAGCAAAATCTCCGTGTTTTACTCACGCAAACAGTGATTACAATAGTTTACTTGCACTTTTTGTCAAAGTGGTGTTGAGCTGATGTTGGTGTGCATTGTTAATGCCTTTTTTGCAGAAGACATGGGTTATCAGATAGAAGCATAAGCACACTACTGAGCAGAGAAGGTTTATGCTCATTTAACGCTATTTTCAGCTGCTCCAGATGTCGCCACAGCAAGTTGTTCCACATGTTTGAATTGGCAGATTTTCTTGCCAGATGCCCTTCCTGACACAGCCCCCAAGGACTTTGTGTCTCCTCCTGGGAGGGAACCACAGTTCTTTTACTTATTAGGCAAATGAGTAAAACACTACACCATACTGAAGGCTATGGAAGCTATGCTAATGCTGAATAAAATAATTAAAGTCCTCAATCTGTGTAGTTTTTTTTTCTTTTTAAATTCTGTCTACGTAATCCTGCACATTTCTGGAAAAGTAAGGCAAAACAGAGGTGAATGGAACATTTGGGGACCCCAAGCAGATTAACACGGAAACCTTTAATTTTTTTTAAATATTAAATTCTAACCAGCAGGCGGCACTAATGTACCAACAAGTCGGTTTGCGTAAAGCTAAACAAAGAAGAAGAAAACCGAAAGAATTCCAGTTATGTAAAGAAGAATTATTTTAATCATGTCAGTATTTATTAATGGATTTAAAAATGGAGGGAGTATTCATGAGGGAGTGTGTGTATACTAGTTAATCTGCTGTTCTGTGGGATTCCTTGCTCATGTTGGTGTGAAAGGCATCCTTAAACTTCGGTTTATAAAGGTAATGAGGAGACTGTTGAAAAGTTTATGGTAAGTTATTGGTAAGAAAGGCAGCGAAGGATTTGTGGCAAAAGATGTGGAACACTTTAATCAAGAGTATCTTAGGATGGGGGGGGTCATGTTCATAGCAACATGACCCCCATAGCAAATGATGATATTTGGTGTCACTTCATCAATTCAATATTGCATTGATGCAATATTGCTATGCAAAATATCACAATATTATAATGTATTGATTTTTCCATCATCCTTGTAACCAGAATAAATAAGATTAGAAATCCGAAGGATTCTCCTGAGTAGACAACAAAACTATCACATCATAATAATGGTCACTTGCAATGTTGAGCCTGGACTATTATTTTTTATGACTACAGTGCAGTATGTTTCAGTGGTCAGGTTGAGCGGTTTGAAGACAAAGTTGGTTTAGAAATGTCTGGAGGAGGGATAGTAGATATATATGGGACAAAAGACGTTGAAGATGGAGCTGTCAGGAAAAGAGGAAGACCTCAGAGGAAGTTCATGGATTTAATTTAAAGGACATGCAGAGGATTGGTGTAAAACAAGGATGCAAGGGATATGGTGGAAGTAGATGATGTACTGTGGCGTATCCTAATGAAAGCAGCTGAAAAACAGAAGACAGATGATCCAAATATTATTATAACAGTATCGATACCAGTGGTGGTATTGATCAGTTCGATACTAGCATGACAGGATTGATACTTTGTTTCTATTCTCTAAGTTCGCCATGTAGCCCACTGACCTGTGTGAAATCAATTCTTTTCTGGAAATTAAAAAATAAAAAGTTGGCCCAAAATGTATTAGAGGGGCACATTTAAATTCAATTCAATTCCAGGTCTAAACAACAACAACAACAACAAAACAATACATGAAAAGCTGAAAGGTGAAAGTAAAAAAGGTGAAAGTAAAAAAGTAAAAATCACAGTGATTTAGTGCCCATTAAAATTAGTAAATTTATGATGATTCCTTTCAGAAATTGTGAGAGTTGCCCCTACAGTTTGTAAGTTAAAGGTGTGATAAGGATACTGTTATGGTCCCGTATTTTCTGGGTATCAAATCGATACCAAAATCTGAAGTATCTAGGAGAAGGCAAAGTGAAACGTAAGATGTGGTTTTATTTTTCTCCGGTTCAATGGGCGGCGGTGTGTACTTAAACCAACGCATTGCTGTGCGACCCTTTAGGGAAGGAGGCAGAGAGCGTGGACTACATTTGTAGGACTAGGAAATAGTTGCGGAGGGAGACCTCTTCCGTTTTATCTGCTACAAGACAACCAGCCAGGAGTTCATGAGAGCTCAGACGTCCATCCGCGGTCCAAACTTCATCCCTGTTATTCTGCAAGCAGCACCATGTTTGCTGTCAGAAACGCACTTCGCCACGGCTCCAGGTTATCCATCCCTGCGGTGACAAGAAGAGGCTGTGCCGGAGCTGCCATCCCCGTGGACGACGTGGTGAACGGACTCACAGACGAGCAGATACAGGTTAGCCACATTAGCTAGCTAATGCTAGCAAAACAAAGTACACCCTTGTGTCTGTGTGGATCAACCGCAGGCAATAAAACAATCACAGAATCTCCGAGGACCAATTTTTTTAGTGTGTAGTATAGTTTAGTGAATTTTAAGGTCAATAAAAGAAGACTGTTTTGCAAGGACACCCTCCCCCTACTACGTGATGACATAACGTAAGCTAACAGCTACAGATTACATGACAAAATCAAAAGCTACCAACTAATAGGTTCATTTATCTAAATTACATTTATTTAATTAAAAATAAAGGCTAGTCTGTTTAACTAACTTTACTAGTGCCGTTGTTGAACAATTTTATTAAATTTTCAGGTGTGACGTTACAAAGTAGGTTGTTGTAATGACTGGTTGCAATAGAGTGACCGATGCCGACAATGCTTTACAGTCGATATTTAATTAGATCAAAGGTGACCGTAGGTAGGTCAGGCATATTTTTGCGCAAAGTGAAGGAGACTGTACCCGGGCTGGAAGGAGAGCAGGATGTGGGTGGGATTCATATTCAGGATTTGATTGGATGGAAAGGGTTGTCTCAGATCCCAGGCCTTTTAAAAAGTTAAATATGCATGCAGTGCCAGCTAAAACATTTCAGTATGAGTGGGGAAACAACCCATCCACCTGTAAATCAAACAGCACACTTACCTCCATCTTCAGGCAGGTGAAAAGCTTTCCCGAGATGTCACCCTATGATCTTCATCCTCCCAGCATAGTAATTACAGTGATTAATTGTTTTATGTCCTTTTTGCAGCTAAGGCACACAGTTCGCAAATTCTTTGTAGAAAAACTTGCACCTCATGCCGACGAGATCGATAAGAAGAACGAGTTCCCAGGAATGCGGGTGAGTTGAAATGCGCAAGTTACAAAATTCAGAAAGTTGTAGCTGTTGTGCCAAGTAGTAATGGAACATGAGAACAGTTCCTTTAGATAGTAAAAGAAAACAACACATTGTTGATATATCTGTTGACATTCTTTACTTGATTTATGCTGCACCGCCAGTTCTGAGTATCGTAAGCAATCCAATGAGCTCAGCTGGAAAATCTCTGACTTTCTGAAATTAATCAACATTTTTTTTCTGCTTTTTGAGTTGTAAAAGACACTTTTGTATGTAATCATATCAAACAATGTGGTGGTCAAAAGCTTACTGTACATCCACTCATCATGGCCGTGAATGTCATGGTAATTTTGAATTTTTAATGATTTCTTTGAGCTGTCCAGGGTGGAGCGATTGTACAACATACGTCTTTAGTAACTTTAAAATACAACAATTGGGCTCAAAAGTTTGAATTTTTAGGGGGATTTTCTCTAATCCACATAGGCTCAAATATATACATAAACTACTGCTAGAACTTGGTTGAATGTCCCATGAGCAGGTAACAGATGTTTTTAGTAGCCATCAACAAACTACTGGTATAAATTGTGACTGGCCATCGCCTCTTTTTAGCGGTAGAGTTAATTTCACCAGTTTTGATGCGTGTTTGAGATCACCGTCCTGTTAGCCCACTCACTTGACTACAGTATTCTTAGGTTTGACAGCGTCACCCAACTGTCCAAACTTCTTTTTATGGTGGCCAATTGGCTCAATATTCGTCTCATCTGACCATCAAACATTTCTCTAGAAGGCATTGGCTTTTCCACGTGAGCAGCTGCAAATTCCAGTCGAGCTTGAACGTGCTGACTTTGGAGCAGGGGCTTCTTCTTTTCAGGCGATTCCAGTTGAGGCTTGAGCCTTGGTGGTTTCTGGGTTGTTCCTGAACTTTCTAACCAGTTTCCTCTCGGGGAAACAACCACTTGTATTTTTTAAGTCACTAAATGTGTATGCTGTACAAGCATTTCATACTGGAAAAAGAGCAGTTCAAAGAAATAATTAAAAGCCAAAATTTATTCACGCCCATTAAGACTGTATGTAAATGTCTGACCACAACTGCATGATGCCAGTGTCTTTAAATATAGCCAATATTGGCTGTTAGTATTGGTTGAGCGCTAGTAGATATGTATGTTCACCTGTACCTCATACAAGAGGTGTGTAAAGTTTCCCTCTTTAATAGGGTTTCTGGAAAGAAATGGGGACGATGGGACTTCTTGGCGTCACTGCTCCAGGTGCGACAGCTGTGATTTTTATGTAGCAGACAGTTCATACAGTTACAGTTATGTCAAACAAATATTTTATTGTAAATTTCTTTTTGAAACCTCTTTTATGTCAAGGCATAAACTGAAGGTTTCTATTTTTTTTGTAGCTGTTGTTAGGCGAGTTTACACTCAGCTCACACTGTATATTCCTTTCAGTGGAATGTGGAGGCACAGGATTGGGCTACCTAGATCATATTATTGTGATGGAGGAGCTGTCACGAGTGTCAGCAGCCGTTGGTCTCAGTTATGGCGCCCACTCTAACCTTTGTGTTAACCAGTTGGTACGGCACGCCAATGAAAAGCAGAAGGAGAAGTATATGACAAAGGTCAGGATCAAACATTTAAATATTGTTAAAAACATTGAACGTAATGAGCTGGTTTAATTATTTCATTAATCTTGTTATTGCTTCTGCCAGTTACTGACAGGAGAACATGTTGGAGCCCTGGCAATGAGTGAGACCAATGCTGGCTCTGATGTTGTGTCAATGAAACTCAGAGCAAAGAAAGAAGGTAAGATGCCCAAAATGTGACTCACTTCTCTGCTGTAATAAAAAAAAAAAAATGCTCAGCTTAATTATACATCCAGAATGTGGTGCACATAATTAAGATCCACTTTTATCAGCTTTCTTGGTCTTTCAGATGTGTTTGTTTTGGGGGGGGGTTTGTATACTTGGTCTGCTTTGCCAGTGTCATGTAGCTTCATTTGCATGTTTACTGAATGTTAATAATACCAAGGACTTCACAAAAAGAAGGATCCCCAGTCCTAGACCACAGCTGCGAAAATAGATATAGTTTTTAGTTGGTTTAAGCTGATTAATTAATTAATTATTCTATTTTTTGTTGGTCACTCCCTTGATGAGGGGGGGGGGGTTCCAAGGCTTTATTGGCTCAGGGTTTGACAGTAACACTATTGGCATTTACCACACTGAAAATGTACAAATGAGTCAGACTCAGCAAGGTGTCGTGTGTGTTTGTGCTGCATGGCCAGTTTGTGAGTATGAGCTTCTTATAGAGGCGTGAAATTTGACTGTGTTGTTTATCTAAAAACATTATTTTGATAGTTAATAAGATGCAGATGATGGTTTAAAATGTAGTCTGTGAGGTTAAAGACTGTATTATGTAAGTATTGAAGTTAACAGCTTAGTTTGACATATGTCATAAACAAGCTATAAATAGAACTATTTGAGCTGCTCATTTTGCAGCCTGGTTCACACCGTCAGCCCCCATGAAGACAATTTTTTTTACCTGCATTGCATTTCCTACCAGGTACTTCCTCCCACAGTGCTTGTTAGTTTAGCTGGTGATTCTAAATTGGCTATAGGCGTATGTGTGGTTCAGTTTCACTGATTCGGCCTTGTGATAGAGTGATAACCTGTACAGGTTGCACCCCACTGCTTGCTCAGTGACTGCTGAGATGGGTTCAAGCTGTGGTGAAGAACATGGATAAATTACTTTTGCTGCCTGGTCCAACATTCAGGGATGGGGGGGGAAAAATTATACAACTGTGAAGCAAAGTTTTGACATGTGCTTGATAATTTTGTGTTCTGGCAGTGGATGCAGGCAGTTTGTGTGGTTTTGTTTTTAAACAACACATTTTTGCATAGATCATAGACTGTATATAAAAGATGAGCAAAGCCACCCTGACGTCACCCATCGGTAAAGTGATGAGTGAGTGGTGGACTGATAAAGAGTATTATTTTCCTTCTAGACACAAATGGGGAGACATTAGTTCTAAAGTATATCATTTTTTTTGTTTCATTAAGATTTGAAACTACAAACTAAAGGCATAAACTCACTAGTAAAATATTTACTGAAGTCGTAGATCAAGGGAGCTGAAGCGCTTTTCTCCAACGGGCCTCTGTACCGTCAAAGTCTCTGTCCGCTTGCCATTAGAAATAATGCAGGTTTGAGGCCATCTTTTATATACAGTCTACTGTGTATAAAAGTAATTAGATAGAAATATATAGAAATATTAGAGTTTGTGTGTGTAAAGGTTTTAGGACTGCCCATAAAGAGCTTGGCATGAGCCAAAGGCGCCAACAAGACAAGAATGCCAAGCACCTATACTGCCCAAGGCCAGTGAAAACAACAAATGCAAATGCATAAAAAGATGGATTCCAGCTGGAAAATATGATGGCTTAACAGTAAAAAGATGTGAAGAGACAGTATCTACTGGCAGGCCTAAGAGGACCAAAATGGTATCAGTGCCTTTTGTTTTGTTTTTTTTTAACAATACAATAGCAAATGTCAAATACTCAAAAAAACTAACTGCACATCTGTCTAGTGCTTCCATACATGCACCACTAGGTGAATGAGTGTGGTATATCATTGCCATCGGGTAAGGCATGAGGTTTGGAGGCTGCATTCACGCTTTATAACCGTAATCTTTTCACAGGAGACTATTACGTTCTGAATGGAAACAAGTTCTGGATCACAAATGGCCCAGATGCCGATGTGCTTATTGTGTATGCCAAAACGGATCCCGAGGCCTATCAAAAAGGCATCACAGCTTTCATAGTCGAAAAGGTAAATTCAGTAAAAGAAGGTTTACTAATAATAAACAAGCGGCTTTATTTGCATGTTCATATATACGCTTTGTGTAGGGAACACCTGGATTCTCGACCGCACAGAAGGTCGACAAACTCGGCATGAGAGGATCAAACACCTGTGAGCTCATCTTTGAAGACTGCAAAATCCCAGGTGTGTCTCGCAGTACGCGTTGTGACTTTGTGTCGTCCTAATGCAAACCGATTGTCTTTTTATCAGCGTGGAATTTATTTTGTTTTCTTTCCTCCTGTCTTTTATAGCGGAGAACATCCTGGGTTCCTTAAACAAGGGTGTGTATGTGATGATGAGCGGCTTAGATTTGGAGCGACTGGTGCTTGCATCTGGACCTGTTGGGTAAGGTTCACCAGAACAGGTTGGCTGGTTGGTTTACACTGATGTCAGTTTATATCTAGTCAAATATACACGTACATAAATACTGTATCCAGTGATTCTGTGTGTGTGTGCTTAAGCTTTGAAAGTTACTGGGCTTGGTGTGCGAGAAGTTAGTTTATGTGTTGATCATTAGCATGCTGAGCCTGGACTGATGTAGCCATTTTTCACTATTACATGCTCAGGTTGGCTAAGCTCGACTTGGTTTTTAGGCGTTTCCATTAAGTGGTAGTACCTGGTACTAAATACCTTTTTAGGACCCACTCAGCTGAGATTCCAAGTGATCTGAGGCAATCCAAAAACGTGACATCAACAGACTGCATGCCACTGATTGGCTAGTCAGTGGCATCACTCGATGAGTCATGAGAGCGTCTCCTTCATGAAAATCAAAACCACCATTTTTAAAGCCCAGTAAAAAGGGAAATGACTGCACAAGAAAAACAACACGGTGGTCCTCAAGTCGGACGAAAATTTATACACTAAGCAGGTTTATACCATCGCCTCAACGCCCTTCATTGTTGTGTTCATGTCACACATATTTGACGTCACAGGACTTTTGCCCGCGTTGCTATAACGACCCCATGAACATTAGGTCTTTGTCCATGCTGACTTTGATGAGGTGTTATTTTGTGCCGTTTCACATCTCTCTATAGTGGTTCATATAAATTCATTTGATATGCAACATTTGAGTGGCTAATGCAGGGATGCCAAACTCCTTTTATATCATGGGCCACATACAGCTCACCTTAATCTTATGTGGGCCAGACCAGTAAAACTACATGATAAATGTGTACAATTACAGAAAAGTTCTGGTAGTTCATTGCCCAGACTGTCCTGTAATTATATCCTTATTAATCCCAAATCTATGCACTCCTTTACATCTAATGGGCCGCATTGGAGTGTTTCCAACATTAAAAAAGTATTTTTTTTTAATGTTGTCCTATAACCCTACGGATGTAACACATTTCATTTAATGCTACATCTTCATATTGTTTTCAGCATCATGCAGGCGGTTCTGGATGCTGCTATTCCCTATCTGCATGTCAGAGAGGCTTTCGGACAGAAGATCGGACACTTTCAGGTTTTGCTTTAATTTTTCACTTTAGAGAATAAAAATTCAAATATTTTTACGGCCATAGTGTTAAATGATTAGTTTAATTAACGTTAACTTGAGTCCGACTGACCTGATGTTCATCTGTTTGACAGCTGATGCAAGGGAAGATGGCTGACATGTACACCAGGCTGAGCGCGTGTCGGCAGTATTTGTACAGTGTTGCACGTGCTTGTGACAAAGGGCACTTCAGCTCAAAGGTGAGAACATTTATAAGCACGTCTACTTCTGCAGCACCCAGTCAGTCACTTTAGCCGTGAAGTTTCCTTCATTCATATCCTCTATAATGGCCCATTTTAAGCATTAAAGGAGCATTTTATAGAAAACTTAATGTAATTTAAGTTCATGAAATGTTTACATATTATTTAATCTTTTGTTGGATCCTAAAGATTCTCACTTCTGCATCCTGTTACTCCTTTTATGAGAATTTCCTTTCTAACTCAGTGACTGATGCTTTGTGTGTTTGCAGGATTGTGCTGGAGTGATCCTGTATTGTGCTGAGAATGCCACTCAGGTTGCTTTGGATGGGATTCAGTGTTTGGGTGAGTGCCAAGAACCAGTGCTGAAAAGAAATGAAATAAAACCAGATTCTTAAACTGAGGAAATTGTCATGATTTAATCAATGTACAAACATCATATTTCAGGTTACAACCGACACACAGCTGTTAGAAAGGTCTAAGTTAACAAAAAGAAAGTTAATAGTAAACTGAGGAATGAACCTAAAGCCCTTTTCACACATAGACCGTAGCCCTGAGCTTTTCTCAGCTTCACCAGCAAACCTGCACAAAACAACACAGTTGTCTGTATCAGTCAGATTATTCATTAAATGAATTTAACCCCATCAGTTTACTTGAAAAAGAGTCAAGTGTAGGTCACATGTCTGGCTTCTTGCAAATTATTTGCACACCTTTTTGCTATTTAAACCAACTAGAGGATTTCTAGTACTGAGAATGTGCCTGAACCACACATTTTTCCTGTTGTGAGAGAGCAGCACTCTGATGATGTCCCAGCTTAGTTCGCCTGCCAATTTCTGGAGTTCATGTGTAAAAACGTCTTACTAATTAGTTGGTGTGATAACCCCTTGCTTAGCATTTACACGGATTCTTTCCTAAACGGCAACAATACAACATGTTCCGATCAACATTTATCACAATATTGAAAAATTGGAAATCGGTTTTCTGTGGCGTGCCTGTTGGACTAGAAAGGAAATCTGTATGTTTGGGAATTAAGTCTAACTTCTGCTCTGACAGTCAGTGGCTGCTGTAGCTGATGTAGATCTGTAGATCTGTAGAACTTATTTGCTCAGGTGCCTAAATGAAGTCCATATATGAAGTCACTTTTTCATTCATTTTGTTTTGGACACACAGATATCTGATATCTCCACATGGTTTTTGTTGATTAACAGACGGCCAGCCTCGAGCTCTGTTACTACTCGATAACTTCGCACTAACATCTGTATGTCCTTCGTCAGGTGGCAATGGCTACATCAACGACTACCCACTGGGGAGGTTTCTGCGTGATGCGAAGCTGTATGAAATTGGTGCCGGGACAAGTGAAGTTCGCAGACTCATCATTGGACGGGCCTTCAACTCCTTGTTCAAATAAAGCTGAGAGGGTGATCTCTAAAAGACTGTGAGTGGTTTGCTGTGGATTAACAACGTTATTCACACACAAGGCCTTACTGCACAAAAGAACTTGTCACCAAGGATTTTGATTAGTTTCAGTCAAAACAAATCATCATGAAATTGTGATATTAGAACTTGACACACTGCAAAGCAATTTTAACTACATTAAGTGGCCTTGATGTGACTTTTTTTAGCTACAGTCTCACACTGTCACTGGTCGGCAACCACAGGTCGCAAGGAAAATGTTCGCACATTTCGTTCGACACATTTAAAACCTACAGGACACCGACCCTCGAGGCCTGGAGTTGGGGACCCCTGATATAGGGTCTCAGTGTTACCCCGCTAATTGTCACTACAGTTTAAAAAAAACAAGTCTCATGATGTTGCTGCCATCATTGTCTGAATTTTCTTTATTTGTAAGTGTGAAATGTAATTAACTGTAGTTCAAATCTTCAGAAACCTTGTTTTCATGATTTCAAAGCAAAGTGAAATATGTAAAAAGGGCAAATGTCTGAGTGCTCTGCTAGCATTAGCACACATATTGGTTTGTTTTGGGAGCAGATGTCACTGTTTGTATACAATAAAAATCAGAGTGACTGTCGAAATCTCTCAGATTTGTCTTTTCTGCAAAGATCTGCGTAGTTGTACATTGTGAAAATGTATGAAATGAAAACTTTTAAAATAAAAATTAAAATTTTTATGTCTGTATTTATTGCACACGTTTCTTAAAGGATTGTAATATTTACTTTAACTTTTTATTCTTGCATTTTGCACTGATTGAGAATTATAGCTGCTGTGAATTATGAGATTAGTCAGGTTTACATGGGTGGGAGAAAAATCAGCTGTCGAGCTCCATACCTCAATCCACGAAGCCCCGATAAATTGGATTTAATTCTGTTTTATTTCAATTTTGTGGAGAATTGTTCTCATGCATCTCCCGTGGCACTGCAACAGTGTCCTGTTTGTAAAATGCGAGACCTCCAGTTTGCACTGCATAACCTTTGATTTGTGTTAAACTCAAGCTCCTGTCCTACATGTTAGAATCGCCTTAAAGCAACCTTGATGAATATTGTAGGATCTCAATCGTCACCTATATGTTACAAAATTAAATTCATAAGACAGGCTACCAAATTTTAAACTATAAGGCAGACATGTTGACATACTTTTGCAATTTTTTTTTACATTTTAACAGGTTGAGGGGTCACCGAGTCACCTTACTAAATCTTTAATGATTTCTCCTTCATCCCTGTGGCTTTCCAGTCCTCTCAGTAACTTGTGGCTGAAACTTCTCCATCACCTTAACATGATATCATATCTGCTGTGTATGACTCACGTTGGATTTATTTCTGTGAACTAGAGAAGCCTTTGTTCACTGGTTGTTGTCTGTTAAAAGTGTGTTTCTATAGTTCCTCTGTATCAACTGGGTGGCTTTTCACCCTCTAGAAAATAAGTCACGTTAAAATTACTATTTCTTACACATTGAACTTACTGGACTAAGATGAGGTAAAAGCTACAAGAACATATCCCTTTAATAATCCAAATTTCAGTGACAATAGCACAACAACAACATATCCATCCATCCATACATATATATCCAACTTAGGGTTGCATGGGCGTTATAGAATACGTCCATCGGATGACTAACATAGAGAGACAAACAAGCAAAATACACACTCATAGACAATTTATTAGGTACATCTTGCCAGTTATATTTTCAGAACCGCTTTAGCTTTCAAAACTTTCTTAATTCCTCATACTTAAGATTTAATAAAGTGCAAAAAAGAACGGTACTCGGAAAAACTGTGGCATTTAAACTGTGTTTAAGGGTACTAAGGGGCTCAAAGTATCCCAAGAAAAGATCTCCCACACTCCATATCAAGACTCACTAGATGAGATTGTGAGGGGGAAATGACAGTATTTTCAGTCGTATCTGAAATACAGTACATGTGTCCCGAGCCTCCCCTCATTCTGTAGAAAATGAGAAATATGAGACCTAATGGAAACACAAATGGAAACACAGTATATAAGAGAACAATCACTATTACAATTGAGGCCATTTCTGACGAGAAAAGTTGATACTTCAGCCGAAGGACTGGATGCATCTCTCAGGTCCTCTGTCAGGTATTTCAAAGGATATTACTTTTAGTAATATATATTGAAGCACAAATTATGCATTTTTTTTTGACAAGCTGTTGCATAGAGATACAATTGCAGCACTGGACCATCTCATCACTTAGGTGTCATTTTACGCTTAAATGATTCAAAGTGAAAGTAAAACCCAAAAAGCATTTCTCTGAAAATGGTCAGGTACAAGGACTGAACTGAAACTGAGTAAAAAAAAAAAAAAGAAAAAACAGCCAA
>VUQR01023096.1:181137-202363 GCA_015108515.1 Hemichromis elongatus | reverse complement strand
GGCGTGGCCGCCCCCCCCCCCCCCCCCCCCCCCCCCCCCCCGCCAGGGTTAGGTTAATACACCCGTCAAAAGAACAGCGCTTAAATACATTAACTGGGTGAACCCCATCTGTCAGCCACAGCGGGGGCTGCTGGGGACGGTGACATGTGGACGATGCGTCCGTGGCCCTTTAAGAAACTCCATGTTTTCTCTAGGCTACATGATGCGTCAACATAAAAAGCGGATGATGCTGTTATGTAAAAACATGCCAAAGTGAGCCGTAGTTTGCAGGATTTCTGCGGAGTGCCGAGTGCGCCTCACTCCGTCTTATTAACCTCAGCTTTAGTTCTAAGTTTACCGAGTGGCGATTTTTACGCGTAGAGCGCGGAGCGGCGCAGTTCGGAGTAGGAGAGAGGAGAAGAAGAAAAAAAACAGGCTTCAGTCGATCAACTCAACATGAGTCGCCCTCCACACGGTTTTCCTCCTTCACTTGCGGGAAGCGTACACCTGACGCATCACTCTCTCCTGCCGTGGAACTGATCTTCCTCTCTAACATATCGACTCCCGCCGGATTATTTTCCACTTTGCGAAACGGTAAGACTCGAAAGCGTTTCAACTCTTTATCGCATCCGAGGCAAAACTGAAAGTGTCAGGCAGGACAGGATCGAGAGAGAGAGAGGAGGCAGCTCGGGCTGGAATAATGTGTCAGCTATTGACATATAACAGATCCTTCTTGTTGCCGGGGATCTGTAAAACCCTCGGAGGTAACTTTCGGAGACCTCTGTTGTCAGTGGTGTCACTTGTGCAGGTGGCAAAGCTGCCTTGTTTTTTTAATCGGCCGAACGCTGGGCAGCAAGGCTCGATCGGCTGAGACTCCCAGCTCGTGATCGCAGAAAATGTCACGCAAGCAGCTTCTGTTGGAGTCAAGTTTGAAGCTCGGCTCTGTGTTGGAGTTGTGTTGTTTGTGGGTTTGTAAGAGCAGGGGCGCATGGAGATCCTCTTTGAACTTGTAAGGGGTTGTTTTGCATAACGACGAGTCTAATCTGAGGGGTTTGTTAATCCTTTATACTCTTTCAAGCAAATGATGCCACCAAACTAAATATTTAGTGGAGTTTTTTTTTTTTAACAGCTCAAACGTTGATTTTTCTCAGGAATGATAAACAAACTGGTTTTGGTGTTTTTATGTGGTTTAATCCATCTACTCCAATCAGCTGAAGGTTCCCTGCAGGTTACTTATTTGTAGTTTCTATAAAATATTAATGCATTGTTGACCTACTTGTGTGCCTTTTCACTGTGGTTTTGGCACGTTTGCTCAGGTAAAACATCTGAATACATCTTCCATTACCGCTGGTTTGACAGAATAAGCAATCTGAAGGTTTAACTTGGACTGGTTTGCACTTTTCCCTGACATTTCATAGACTAAACAATCAGTAAGGCGAGGAAAAGAAATGCCATAATCTGGGAAGAATCATCTCCTGCTGCAAAAGGCTACTGGAAAGTGCAGGCTTTTCATATGACATGAGCTTTATAGTATAAGTTGCCTGGTGAGTTCCTGAGCATAATAGTGTTTGTAAAGGCTCTTGTGAACAGAAGAGCCTGACAATAGAGCTCCAGCTTTGGAGGTCGTGGTAGATTTGTGTCTGGTCGGTTCTCCGGCGTTACCTTGACAGGCTTGCCGTAGCTGCATGTTGAATAGTGTTGCTGCTGCCCACACGTGAGCCATAAAGCTGGATATCAATCCCGGACTTATTCCCATTATTGCTGAAGAACTGCCCTGATGTGGCTACACAGGAAAAACACACTGACCTCCCAGATGTCCCAGAGGAGACGAATACTTCCAGCCCACAGTCGGGACACATGTGGTCAGAAGAAGAAGAAGCAGACCGACAAGTCCCAATTTTCCAAAACATCACACTGTGGTTGTCATTAAACTGTAATTCCCCACAGAGTGATGTTAAATATTGTCTAATAGAAACACCACTTTGTGCTGTTTTTTTTGGTAAAAGTTCAGTTTTTTTAATTGCTTTATATTTTAGTTAAAATGTATTTTTAAGGAATTATTTAGAAAGAACCTTGAAGAAATCCATTTCCTGAATTTACTTACTTATTACTAAGTGAAGAACATTGACAGCGCTGTCCAAACCAGCTGAGTTTGTGTTCAAAATAATCACACTTATCTGAGTTTCCTTCATGCTATCATGCGCAGAGCTCAGTAAGTGAGCTTTTTGGTTTCTGATACCAAACGTTCTTCCTTATAAAACCCTAAAATTAACCTCACACAAAGCGAGAAGCAGGTATGTTTTCATATAATACATCTGAAGGAGCCAGCTGTCACACAGAGCCACCTGGGAGCTTTATCCTTAAACCCTGACCCAGCAGAGTTATGAAACCTCGGAGCAGGTGCCCACTGCTGCAGGTAACCCAGCCTCAGCTGAAATGCGAGAATATGATGGGATTCCAAAGAAATGCAAGTGTAACAGAGAAAATAACATCATTATTTTATTTTGTACAAAGCCACAGGTTAGTTGGCCTTATTTGGAAGAAAATAGGGCAAATAGTGAAGTTTTACACCCAACCAGAGTGTTGCATATAGTCAGGCTGACCTGTAATTATTTCTGTATTGACATTAGAATAAGGTCAATTGCTGCGATCATACATTTCAGCTGTTGACTGAACGCCACGGTAACCAGAAAACAAAAATCAAGACCTGCTTGTTACAGGTTAACATACAATTTACAGAACTTTGCGCCCTTTATTGAATGTTTTACAAAACGCTAATGAGTTTCCTTCTTATCCCTGGTATGAATATTTCTCTGTACTGAATGAGCAGCGAACCTCGGGATTAGCAAAGCTGCTCTGTAGCCCTTAGTTGTCTAAAAGCCATTAGCCAGTCCCTACTGCTCTGCGCTCTCTTTCCCCGACTCACCCTGGCACAGTTCCAAGGCACAGCTGTGAAAATTACAGGTCTGCTTCATGGAAACATAGAAGAAGAGGAGGCAGGGCTGGTGTGGAAGGAAGGAGAAGGGGAGCAGAGATCCACAGACTGCCGTCAGCTGTCCACTGGTCCACAGCTGCAGTGGAGATTTTAGAGATTGGGTCTCGCTCACTTCTACTTCTGACACACACTGGGATTGTTTACGTGTGTGTGTGTGTGTTTTGAGGGGGGCATTACATTAAATCCTGTTTGGCCGCGACTAAACAGAACAGAAGTCCTCACTGTGACTGACAAACGTCAGGCTCCTTCAGTGAAAAGCACATGGCACCAAGCGTCCTTCAGTTTGGCAGATGCTAAAAGCATGACTGAGGCCCTGGCAGGTGGGCAGGCGGGCACCCCCACCCCCCCCTCCTCACTCACTCCTCAGCTGGGCTGGAAATCCAGCGACAGGCCTCCTCTATCAGAGAGTCATTGTTCATGATGATGATGACAATCTCTCACTGTCTCCATTCACCGTGCTATCTCAATCCATCACTCTCTTGTCTCTTGCCTCCTCCCTCCATCGCTGTCTCGCACACATTCTCTTAAATATTTCTCCCCCCTCTTGTTTTCCCCTGCTCGCTCACAAAGTCTGTGTCAAACGCCTGTATCTTTGAAGAGCTGTCAGGCAAAGAAAAGCAGGAAGCTGAATGTGTAGGGAAAAAAATGCCTCTCTGACTTCTACTGAGTTTGACTTTTCTTCTGCTCAGTGAGATGTAAGAGGTGAGATTCTCTCCTCTCCTCTCCTCTCCTCTCCTCTCCTCTCCTCTCCTCTCCTCTCCGTTGCTTCCCTTCAATCTTCATCAGTATCTCTCCATCTACTCCTTTTCCCCCCTCTCTCTGCTCCCCTTTTTAGTAGTCAGGCTGCCTGGCATCTTGCCCCGTCTCTTTGAAGCAGAACAGTAGAAGCAGATAATTACACTTCCTGTCCTGTATCTGCTCTGTGTTGCTCAGCTGTCATCTTTACATCGGTAGGCTACACGTTGAAGATGATGAACAGCTTACAACCCGTTTTGAGCTCAAAGCGCTGCTCTGCGTACGTCACACGGTCTTTTTTGAAGCTGTGTTTTGCCTCTGCACGTGTGCAATTAAGATGATTTTCGTCTATCGTGTCTATCGGTTTCTTGGCTGTTTTTTTAAAAACCGCTGAATTGTGCGCCCTCTCTTCCTATTTCTAACAGAAATAGTCAAATAAAGTTACAATTTCATTTACAATTAGGCTCTCCCTCCTTTTTAAAATCTTTCATAACCCATGCAAACACAATCACGTGATAACCAGTTACGTGTCACATTGCTGCTACCAGCCAAGACTGACACAAATACTTCTCTCGCACACGCGCTCCCTTTAGAAAGCCCCTGGTAAACAAACAGTGTGCAGCCAAACAATGACAGGTTGCTAAAGTGGTTAGAGAGATATGCCCTGCTGAAAGACTCCATTTTGCTTTAATGAGTGGTGTACACGGCACTTCCTTTTCTCTTCTTAAGCTGACTCGTCCCATTCGTCAGCACTGCTGGTACTTTTCTTTTTTTTAATCTCTAGGATGTCACCCAGCTGTTTTTATGTTGAGCTTTGTGTGGTTGTATGAGTTTTTTTATTACATCATTGTTGTATTCAGGCTTTACTGGTGTGTGTGTGTGTGTGTGTGTGTGTGTGTGTGTGTGTGTGTGTGTGTAACAGTGACATTATCTACTGTGGGTATCACTGTCAGGCTCAGAGCTGCTGTGCAGCCAAAAAACTGAAGGGAAAATGACAAACTGACCATTAGTCTCAAATCAGCCAGTTGTAGCTAGCCTGAGAGCGAGGACACCTTGGCTAAGAGTCACAAGAGCTGCAGCGAATACACTCCAGAGAATACCACAAGCAGGTTTTGAGCAACAGCAGTCCTGGTACACAGTGTTTTGGACAGTATGAGCAGGCAAAACTGACAGCGTAGTCAGTGATCTGGGCAAAGGGCACATGACCGATCAAAACTCTCCCTACGCACTGTGTTGAACCCATGTGGTGACATAATTGGTTGAGCGCATAGTTCAACCCAAAGCTGAAGGCCCAAATCACACATTTCTGCATCCTGTTTTCTGCTGCGATCTGACCTGAAGGCATCATTTGTCCCAGTGTCACCATTGTGAAAATCATCCGCCGCCCTCCGAAACCTTTACTCACAACCAACTCAAATTCCCAAAGTATTTGATCATATAGAATTAAACCATTATGAATAGCATACCCCATATTTATAACTTTAAACTTGTAATTATGATTAAATACTTAGTTAAGAGTTTCCTAACTGAATGATTTTTTTTTTTTTTTAAAAGATAAATACTCATGATAAATGACCTCCCAGCCCACCTGCAGTACCTTCACTACATGATGTCTCATCAAGGCCTTCGCTCCCTGAACATATCGATGCCTGTCATAAATATTTAGCCTCCTGGTGTAGTGATGGGGTTTGTTTTGTTTTTTTTTTTTTTTAATCTCACATTTGGGTGTTTATGGCTAAAGGACTGAAAGTGTTGACTCACAGTTTTATGGGACATGATTGAAAATCTCATAACAATTATTCCAGTCATTAACTAACTCTTTTAAGCAGCCATAATTACTTTTTTGTAACAACAACAACAACAAGTGGCTAAAATGACTGTGTGCAGCCTAACCACATTGGCACATTATTCTTAGCTTCTAGTATTTATCTGCTAGAAAATGAGTCCTCTGAGGACTTGTTGGAGACCAGGAAAGAACAAGAAATGATTTTTTGTTTGTTTGTTTGTTTGTTTCAGGCCAAAAAATTTTTATTTTTTTTTAGAACTGACTAAAAACTCATCTCCAATGAATGAGTGCTCTGTAAATACTGAGTGTATAAATGAGCATTTGGCATAAAAAAAAATAGGCTGTTTGAATTCTAAACTCTTCTTTAAAGAGTTGCTTCAGTTCATTTAGGGTTTTTTTTTTGGCGTTGGTATATCTTTGTTGTCATTTGGCACTAAAATATCTAAAATTAAATCATTCATAAGCAGCTCTATTAAGGGCTGGCCATTGTAACATCTTGATTATTTAAAGGAGCCAGTCTATAAGAGAATGGCCGTTCGCCTCACGTTTGACTCTAGAATACTTTGGTATAGAGAGGAGCTCGTGGTCAATTCAAAGACTACGACATAACCAAGTCCTGCGACTGCAAAACAAGCCTTTTATCTTCGTTTTGGCCTCCCGTCCACACTGAGAGGGAGGGAAAACGGAGCGTTTTCGGAAACGCTCTCGAAAACGCATACATTTGTAAATGCAGCGTTTTGGCCCACTGTGGACGGCCAAAACAGAGTTTTTAGTGGCCGTATTGAAGATTAATATGTACTCATTTGTGACTCGGAGCAACAGCGCCACCTCATTATCGTTCCATTTGAAACATCCGGTGCCTTTTCTCGTCATTTCGCCGCCCGTTTTAAAAAGACGGAAAGTAAATAAACAACACATGGAAATGACGAGATACTGAAATCCTGGAACGTAAGCGTTTTGCCCCGTTTTAATGTGGACGCGCAACTGTGTGAAAAACGACTCAAAGCGATAGTGTGGACGCAGAGCGTTTTCAGGCGAAAGCTCTGATTCCGATCTATCCGGACTAGTGCGAACGTAGCTAAAACCACCACCGCTCCACCACCGTGCTTGATGGTTTTATGAGGTGTTTGTGCTGACATGCTGCGTTTGGTTTTCGTCGAACGTGCGGCGCAATCTTCCGCTCATGGACGATTGGCAGGTGCCTTCAACGTTTTCTACCTGTGAAAAATCTTTTGCTTCATTTGAAATTGCTTGGAAATGGTTTTATATCCGCTCGCAGGCTGATTGACTGTAGATCATCAATCAGTGTCTTAATGAGGAAAGACATCAGCCTTTCCGATCTTAGAGAAGCTGACTGACTTTCTGTTGCTGACAGCACCAGACCAGCAAACTGCCAGAACATCTGCTTTCATAGAGCTGTTCACTTGCTGATGATCAGGTAAATAAGTGCATCTGATTAGCAGTCTGGCTGCTACTTATCCTACTAATTCCTACAAAAGCAGGGAGGGTGTACTTAGTTTTCCAGACACTGCTTCTTCTTCATTTTGCTAAATAAATAATGACATGGTGTAGTGTATCAGGTTGTTGTTCATCTGAGCTTGTATTTACATGATTTCAGAACCAGTTAAGGACCAAATGATTATTTTATATGACCTAATATATAAAACCCTCATAGTAAAATAGGACGTTCTTCCTCTTTCACGTTACAAACAGCTCTTCTGGTAAAAATGCTTTGGTGTTTTGTTTTTTCCTGAAATGACTGAGGTGTTTGCTGTGTGTCTATAGATGATTACTGAGTAGGTAAGTGAGTGCATCCTGCATGTAGGAAGCATTTAGCCCTCTAAGTTGTTGCCCTGCAACTCTCTGCAGAGTGTTGCGGTGTGTTTATTGCAGTGCAGGTCACCTCTCAGCAGTCCATTCTCCCTCAGCTCCCCTCGGTGCTCACGCCTCATTAGCTCAACACACTCAGGTCCTTTGCAGCTGTTAATTACACACTGTAAAGCTGATATCAGTGAGGACAAACAGCATTTATCCCAGTTAAGCTCGATTCTGACTTCTCACTAACTTGACAACATGGAGGCTTTCCAATCAGGCAGTTGTGGAAAAGCAAAATTGAACCGGCCGTTTTGGTGCAGATCTTGTTAAGCTTTTCTTTAACTTGAGCGCCCACTGAGTGAGTCCAGCCGCCACCGGTGATAGTCAGTCATTTGTGTGTATCGCAACAGGCTGATCTTATCTGCGTTAAGAGGTAATAAACGATGGGCAGCGAACGATCACTCATGTTTAGATTGAACGTCTCATTAAGAGCACAGGATACAATAAATTAGCCTAATTAAGAGGGATACATGCTTCTGTTTTTTGCTGTCATTCGTATGAGGAAAAAAAATGACTGAACTACTACATTAAGCATTAACATGATGGATTAATAGCTCATTACATATTCATCATTACATATCATAATATTAAGTGTTTTTCGCGTAATTATCACGTTTTAGCATGAAAATACTGACGTTTGCAGAGATGGAAGTTGCGACATTTTGTAGCTTTTACTTAAAATAATACGATTTCACGTGAATGCAATTAATGCAATTCGTCTTTGTGCTTCATATACACTCACAGCCAATTTATTAGGCACACCTTGCTCGTACTGGGTTGGATCCCCTTTTGCATTTAGACCTGTTTTAAGTCTTTGTGGCACAGATTAAACAAGGTGCTGGAAACATTCCTGAGAGATTTGGGTCCATATTGATGTGATGGCATCACACAGATGCTGTAGATTTGTCATCTGCATATTCACGACATGAATTTCTTGTTCTTGTACATGATTACATCGCCACCCACAGCCACAGTTTTGAAACAATGCAGGACGGAGCCACGCTTTTACCTTGTAATTCTAACCATAACATTTTAATGAAAGAGAAATCAAGACTCCTCAGACAGGAAACATATTTCCGGTGTTCTGCTGTCCAGTTTTGCCCAGTCTGTGTGAACTGTCGACTCAGTTTCCTGTTCTTAGCTGACAGGAGTGGCACCTGGTGTGGTCTTCTGCTGCTTCCCTTGCAGACCTTGGTTGTAATGTAAATTATTAGTTACTCAGAATCATGTTTATTTGGACAAGTTTGTGCTCTCTGCATATGAAAAAACAACAACATTTTAAACAGGCATTTTTAAATAAGCATATATAAAAATGGAGAACTGCGAAGATTCCAGTTTCTTTAATTATACAAACTATAACAAACTACAGCTGGGCCTGAATGATGGATATAAATAGGCTGAACATAGAGCAACCTGGACGAACACTAGATATTAATTTTAATAGTGCACGCTGTTACTTTCTTGCCATTTGAAGCAGTCTGACTGTTCTCCACTGTCCTCTGACATCAGCAAAGCATTTTTACCCAGACAGCTTCCACTCGTTTTGTCTTTTTCTGTCGTTCTCTCTAAACTTTAGAGATGGTTACTTGAGAAAATCCCAGCAGATGAATAGTTTTGAAATACTCAGACCACACAACCAACAACCATTCCACACTCAAAGTCACTTAAATCGCTTTTCTTCCCCATTCTAATGCTTGGTTTCTGGTTTGTCGTCTTCGGGTCATCTCAAACAAGTCTGCATGCCTAAACGCAGTAAGTTGCTGCTATGTGATTGGCTGATTAGATGTGTGCATTAATGAGCAGTCGAACAGGTGTACCTAATAAAGTGTCAAAGTGTAGATGTCGGGTTTAACATCTTATAACAAAATATTCACTCTTTCAGCTTTTTGCTTAAAGCGGTGGAGGTTGATAGGAATAGAAAATCCTGCTGATTAATCATTTTCCTTAGTACACAGTCAGAAAAAGATCTGTACGCACTTCATTCATGTAAACAAGCTAATAATGATCTTGTAGGTTTTTTTTATGCCTATATTACTTGACGTAAAGGCTTGAAATAAAGGCTCTGTAATGATAACCTGCTGTAATGTTCTAGTAGTGTCTAAGAAGTTTCTTCCTGAACCTTTCCCTATTTTCTTATAAAAGTAAACCAGAACATAATCCAACCTATAGGATGCATGTTCGAATATTCTCATGCCTGTGGCACACAAGAGCGTCTTAGTTACTGTAGCTTTAAGAGGACTTGTTTGGTTTTATACACAACGAGTTGATAAAGCAATTGTAAAGATTTAGCATTCTTCTCTATTTTACCAAGGGCTTGTTAAAAATTCAATAAATAGTACCTTGGCATTATGTGCATGTATAGAAGCTGTAGAAATATTAAGAGGTTAAAGTAACCAAGCTTAGCTTAGATGCATTTCCAGCTGGTTTTAAAACAATTCTTCAAATAGTCTTTTGAAACGTGAAATCCTTTATGTAGTAAACTACACTAAGGACTTAGTTTGCAGTTGAACAAGGTGATTATATGATCTTTGTGGCTAGAACATTTTAATATTCCACATCTTTTATTCATGCCCACTTGCTTTTATTATGTTTAACTTGTACTTTTTTTTGTGATTGTGCAGCTTCAAGATGACCATTTAATGGCTGACAGTCAGTCAGGTTTCAGTACATTCACTAGTTATTCGTTAATCTTGCTTTGCAGCCAGTGAGACAGAGGGAAAACTTAGTTATCAGTAACTCTTTATTTATTTATTCTTGTGACATAAAGTAGAGCTGGTTTCATTTGGTACAAATGCCTGATGAGACAGTTAGGAAATGGGGATATTGCGTTTGCCTTTGGAGCACATGCACAGAAGATTTAAAGAATTTAAAAAAAAAACAAAGAAAAACCGCGAGGAAGTGTGGGAAAATCTGTCACGATGACACCGTTTAGTCCCTGTAGGAATATTACAGTAACGTGAGCGTGATTTTACACAGGGATGTCCCGGTGCAACGGCGAATGCGAATGCAGGCAGCGCATGAATATTATCTCCAGCTTGCCACTTCGGAAGTAGGTCACCGCTCACCGATTTGTTCACCATGTCTCCAGCTACTGTGGGCTGTTTGGTCCGCGGATCGCTCCCCGGGTCCGCAGCCCTGCCGAGTAGAAATTGATCATCAGGAAAAGAAAAAGAAAACAGCACGGACGGGAGATTTTTATTATTATTAATTTTTTAAATTTTTTTTTAAAATTGAGTGGGTGATTATTTCCGACGGGACACGCGAGGTAATGGTGAATCGCTGCTGTGTTTCAGTCACAGTTGGAGATGACAGGGTCGTTGGTTAGGCTGCTTCTAACAACTCGGCGGTAATACGAGCCTCCTGATGATACTTATATTTACTAGCAGCTCCAAAAAAGCCCGATTGAGCGAGGATGGTCGGGTGTTTTCCACTCGTTTCCCCGCTGAGGATCTCTCCTTTTATTTCCTACTTCTGATATCGCAGCCTGCACTCCTGCTACGGCATGCTGTCAGATTAACACTGTCCACCACCACCACCGTGGCCAACTACGATCTTCAAGAGGCGAGTCATTTGTATTTATTCTGTTTATTTTGTTGCACAGTGTGATTATAACGTCAATCGCGTTTTCCTGCTCAATATATTCGCGAAACATTAGTGGATGTGGGTGTTTGTGTAACTGCTGGAGCCCGAACCTGCGTGTAGGAGAGGCGAGGTGGTGGTGTTGGTGTTGGTGGAGGATGGTTAGCGGTTGTTTGGTTGCTGGTGTAAGACTGTGGAGCTGCTGATGTGCTCCAGGAAAGTGGACTTTGTGATGCGCACTATCTGAAGCACAGCAAGCTCCAGCCTCGGGGCTGTTTCCCTCATGATGACAGCGCTACACCATGTCCTTCTTCTGAATGAGCCTGTGTGACAGCCAGGCTGAGCTGCATCCTCCTCCTGATCCTGTATCTATCGGACTTCTGATATAGATGAAACTACAGTCTCAGCAGGAGAGAGGGAGAGAGAGTCAAATCAATGGCAAGTAGGTTTGATGTGTGAACTATGCTCCATTTACTTTAAAATGCGTAAGATTCACACAGTAGAGCTCCACTGGCCTTTGACTAATCTCAGGGTCAAAAGGGAGTCTTAAGGTATTTAAAAGAAAAAAAAAATTAGTATAGTTTTACTCACTTTTGCTTTATGTTTTCATTTTCTTTATATTTCTTCACTGCATCAACCAAAGTACTCAATGAAGTACTTGAATAATTCAGTTTTAGTACTTTACAATTAAATATTGAGCTTTTTACTCTGTTTGTTTATTTGGATGGTAATTTGTGCGCAAATTAAGGTTTTTCTACACAGTGATACAAACAGCTTCTATTGTGTGACGTGTTCCTGCAGGATAAACGGCCTAAAAGTAGAGAAATGTGTTGAATCCCAGCAGCGTGCAGCAGGTCAGTGCTGCTTAGATGTTAGGAGATTAGTCATAAAACACAGCACTACACAATATGATATTATAAATGCACCTTTTTACTTTTGAAATTTCATACTACACCCTACCTTTTTTTAATAGTCTTACTCGTGTAACACCTGGAAAGAAGGACTTAAAAATGAATAAATGTTAATACTGCAGCCTTTCTAGCAGTGAATTTCAGCTTCTTTTAGTACTGTAAAAATTAAATACTGTATATTTGCGGTGACAAATCATCAAATCCTCCTTTTTGTGCTAATTAGTCCTTAAGAAAGCATTATAACTGTATATAACAGTATAATATAATATAGCAGTGTATCAGATTGGGGAGGTTTTAAAAGATGAAATCTTTTTGTATGTCGTGAAAAGTGCCTTTAATTCTCAGCACTGGGAAACACTTATTTTAAAAAAAACAAAAGTAATGAGAAAGACAAAGAGTAAAGATGGATTTCCACCTTCAGTCACTCGATGGCCCTTCGACCTCTTTGGGTTCGTCCGTTAAATCCTTGACCTTTCACAATAAACACATATAGTCGTAGAGATTCAACTCGACACATCTACTGTTGTCTTAAAGATAGAGGGCGAAGAAAAAGATTTCCTGTGTAAAGAGATAAACAGGGTTTAAACATCTTTGACTGTATATAAAGACCAAAAAAAGACTCCGCGTTCTCCCTGAATGTGTTGTACAGACACGGGGGGGGATGTTAGAAAGAAAACAAACTGCTAACGGGGATTTTCACGACTTATGTTTAATGTTCCCGCAAAGAGTCGTAATACAAATGTTAATATTTTTTAAACTGTGTGTGTGTGTGTGCGTATGTGTGTGTGGGTGGCTTTATGCAGCCTACTGGCATTGCTGCTGTGCATAAGGCAGTGTGAGCGAAGCTCGTCTGAACTGGTGACGTGTTTTGGGTCGATTTTCGCAACAGCACGGAAAGAAAAGTGACCGTAATACTCCGGCATTAATTCCCTCCGCTGTGGTCAGCGTGGCGATGCTCTAGCCGGGGGGGTGGGGGGGGGGAGATGATGCTCTTCAATGAGCTCCTGTCCTTCCACTGTGCATGCTTGTCTTATTCAAATGAAGTAACTTGATTTGATATCCACAGACAGAAACTCAATGTGAGGCTCCCTCTGTCCTCTTGTTATCTGAAAATTAAATTTCTCCCTCATGGATTGCTTTTCACGGTTCACCGACTCATCCTGCAATAAGGGCCGTAAGACCGAGCTATGAGATGGTTTCAAAAATGTCCGGGCGGAGTTGTCCGCTCCGGATCTAAGTGGGTTTACGTCCGTTCGCCTGGTTAAGCCCGAGTACGCTCCGTGTCGTTATTCATTTTAATGCATCCGTGGCTTATAAAACATCGTGCTCAGGTTTTAGCGCGGAAAGTCTTGCGCATATTTTATATTCGCAGACAGGGGGGGGGATGGCTGGAAAAGCAGAATAAAACTATTCACACTGTAATGAAAGAACTCCGAAAGGAGCTGCACTAGGGTTTGGTTTAATCAACCTTTCATTAAGTCGAACCTGAGAGCAAGCTGACATAGTAAAAAAATGCAATTTGTTGCACACTTGCTGATAAGGTCAACTCGTGTAAATACTCGAGTGCCTTAGTAGCTATTAAAAATGTTTTGGTTTTTTTTTTTTATATTTTACACCATTCGGGGTGGGCAACAAAGCCTTAAAATTATATTACAATATTTTAAGATGACGCGCAATGATATTTCTGATGATATAGAAAAAAATCGTGAGCCACATTTTAGTGATGCTTGCAGTCAGTGTAAGTAAATGAGGGGGATTTTCCTGTTTTTTTTCTAGTGAGCTGCTGTCGCTGAAGACACACCTCCTAAATCAAAGCGTGAATCTACCAAAACAAGGTGCGAGCAGCAGCAGCAGCAGCATTATAGCGTGATAGTAGCGGCACAGCAGTATATCTGGTGACATGGCAGAAGTCAAATGTAAGCACAAAAGTGTCCCAGGTTGCTTTTCCCTGGAAAGTTTAAGTAAAAAATATATAGAATATAGAATAACTGCTCAAAACTTTAGCACTAATTATTAAGTTAACATTTTAAAGCACTGATTTTCCACCGTGTAGCCACAGTGGTAATTTCCATCCACCGTTTGCTCTTCCTGCCATATGGAGTGCAACTAGCAAGTGCAGCCTGCGATGCTTGGTTTGAGTCATGTGTTTACTTTTGGGTTGCACATCACCAGCTGCTAGTATCTCATCCTTTGTAGCCTGGTTGTAGTTGACGGCGGTTTAACATCGAGTGGAAAACTAGTTTGTTGTTTCCACCTTCGGCAGGAACGTCGTTCTTGCGTGTTTTGCAAAGCACCGTGCTTTGTTTGCTGAAGTGGCTCGCCTTTTTTTAGGTGCGCGCCCGGTTTTGTCTCGTTGTTATGTGCACTGAAAACTCATGGCGTTGCAATAACAGCAATATCATAATGACTCGGATGATGTGATACGGCACAGCCCTGTCTATAGTTGTTTTTTTTTTAACTTAAACCCTAAACTTGTAACGTTTCAAAGATTTAAATCCGTAATTAAAGGCAACATTCAAAGAGACAGCTCATAGCATACAGTGTATGAAATCTTTGTTTTGTTTCTCATAACCCTCTCAGGCACACACATACACACACACACAGTCTCCTTGAATGCCCCCAATCCCAGCCATTAAAGCCCTGTTGGAACTCTTAAGTGGTTCACTAAAAACAGGACAACGGACAAAAAAGATTACAGCATGATGTGATGCGCTTTGATTTATAGAAAGCCAACATGAGTATAGATAATAAACATCACTTACTGTGGGCTTGTAGGAGCGTCTCACAGTACCATCCGCTCCGATCAGTTATTGTCAATCGTAGCCTTTAGAGAGATGGCGGGCGGTTGTTGCTCGGTGTTCAAAGGGTGAAAGTTTTTTTGTTTTTCGGGTGATTTGTAGGATTTTTTTCTAATTAACATTAATGTCTCAACAGGGCCGTTCTGGAAGTAAAAATCCCTCTTATAGTCTCCATAGAGATGTTGATTATGAGCCATAACGTTGTAACTACTTATTACTACGATCTATGACACGGTGAAATGATGGCGCATGCTCCTGTAGAAACCATCAGTCTGTGTGACGTTAACCTTTTTTTTTTTTTATCAGGAGGTGTAATTGTAATCATTGTACTATATAACTAGGTTACAATTGACTATACATGCTCAGTACAACCTACAAAATGTATCCTAAAAAACTGTTGCCATACAACACTGTTAATAGCCTATTAACACTACAGTAAGAATTAAAAGCATTACATTTGACAAGAAGAGGGAAAGTTGTATGGCCTGAGTAGGTCCTTCAACATTAAAAGTAATTCTACACAGTTTTTTCTCATTTTCCTTTATTTCTTTTTTTAATCAAAATTAAATATTTTAATAGTTGTGTTTGACCTTATACACGATTGCCTTCATTATATGCTAAAAACTCTTTACATGAGGACTGTGAGGGGAAAGACGTCGGTATAACATGGTGCTCAGAGGCTCTGTCTCCTTTTACTTCTTTAACTGATTACTCAGCATATATTAGCCGAACACCAGTGTTTTATAGAAAAAAAATCAACTCCACTCTAAGGAAAAGGAAACCACAATCGAGTTGTGTCAGTCATTTCTTACATATAATTCACACCTTATTTGAGGTGTCCCACTACACTACACTGAAATTTGCACTACACTGAAATTTGTAATCCCACTACAAATTTCAGTGTAGTGGGATTAATGGGAAGTGAACAAGCTCTTCGTTGGTGGTATATTTCTCATTGGGATCATAAAAAACAACTTCTGCCGCATTTACTTTATGTCAGGGGCGTAATTTCCAGGCAGGTTAGGGGGGGTTATACCCCCCCCCAATAATCCGACCCAACCAATATAACCCCCCAATAAAATTATGAATTATCCTGCATAAATAGGCTGTTGATTTTCTTTACTCATTTCAGTTATTACCGATAAAATAGTTGCATGTTTAATCGTCTGGGTAAATTCCCAGATTTATTTATTTATTTAGACAGAGATCTTGACACCCCAATGTTCAGCACATACGTTACGCCGATGCTCTGTGTTCATGTACCTAAATCTGAAACCTGCCAGTGATTTGAAGTGAAAAGTTTTATTAGACCCACATTAAATATAGAACAGACCTTTACCAGTGTAGCAAAACAAATGAAATAGGCATCCATGATTGGTTGAAATATTGTGATAGAAATGTTGCCATCATTAGCCTCTTAGCTCATGTCATACACTTATACTGAATCTATTAATAAGAAGCGTGCTCAGGACTTGATCATTTGTGTGTGATTGTGAAAGCTCAGGGATTTTCTCGCTGGAGAGTCACTTAATATAAAAGGACCCATGTTGACTTACTCCTTGGAGGTCAAGTAGCGTAATTGTGTTCCAGGGCTGCAGCAAGAAGCGTGATCCATCTCCTTCTGCTGCACACGCGAGTGTCATTACATAAAGGTCACGTAAAGGCTTTTCCTAAGTGTGGTGTTTTTTCCCGTCGAGGGAGCAGGAAGCCGTGAGTTACGGAGGGCCGTAAGTTTTGTTATGCATCGTTTGTTCTAAAGTTGCTGGAGCTGCTTTGGTATCAGCCTGTTGACATGGAAACTGAAGAGGCTATTGTGTGACAAGTGTTTCTGCCACCAGTTTTTTTTTTTCTTTTTTGTAGAATCGGGATCAATTCATGACTCATTTGATTGTGGTACTGTTTGTTTTGTGCCTCAAAGTGTCAGACAATCTTTGCTTAATTTCATATCTTACAGTGAATTGAAAGAGTTTGTTGTGTCGTTGACACTATGAAGGAGAATGTGAGACGCGAGAGCCTAAGCATCCATCATATCAAATATAAAAGGCATCACTCAAACACCTAACCTTTTTCTGGTTTTTGGCTTCTGTGTTTTAGTGTGTGGGTGAATGCTTGCAACCCAACAGGCTCTCGGTGACTTGCTTGAGTCATTAATCTGCTTCAATATGACTTCAAGGCATGGCAAAATGGTCTTTTTAGTACAAATCATCAAAAGCCAACAGTTCTCTTTTAAAACTCAAATAAAAATTAAAAAAAAGTAACGTGGAAGCTACAGCACATTAAACTAAACATATGCTGATCAGCTACAACATTAAAAGTACTTGTGTAATATTGTGCAAGTCTTCCTCGTGTGGCTAAAACAGCTCAGACCCATCAGGGCATGGACACACGGGTCCTCTGGGAGCATCCAGTGCGTTCTCATCCCAGGGCTTCAAATGCTGCCATTCAGTGAGATGCGGTGGGGCCACAGTGATACAAGGTGCCCTTTAGCGTTGGTGCCTGAACACAACAGCCACAGCAGTACTGGATGCAGAGAGATAACGGCCTTCCTTTAAACAATCATATAACCCAGATCGGAATGCTGGAGGGGGAGGCAGTGGAAGAAGGCACCGGTTTGTCAGTAAAGAGACTGCAGTTCAAATCATATTTGGGAGCTTTGTGTTTAGCACAGCATGCTGCTTGTTTGGGTTAAGGGACCAAAACAGCTTTTACAACACTGTGGCTCAGAGGTTAGCCACAGTGCTTGCCTAACAGCAAGAGGATCCCGTGTTCAAACCCTGGCTGACAAGTTCAAACCAGGACAAACACTTAAGTGTGGAATTTTTTCTACACAGTTTTTCCTTCTTCCTGTTCTTCTGCAGCTTTTCTCTAGGCTATAAAGCATGCTAGGGTAATGCTGCAGATCTTGGCCCAGGATCCTCTTGTAAATATAAATGGCAAGAGTTTAACTTGATGGTTTTTTTGTTTGTATGTTTTGCTTTTTTTTAAAAGGAAATTTGGGTCAGTTTGGCAAATGCACTGGTTTTTATAAAGGGCATTTCTACGCCACCTGAGCACTCAAAACACTTTACACTGCCTCCCTCATTCATACAAACACTTTTCTTTAAAATGCTTAAGTGTTTTCCGTGTAACACTTACATTATGACGGATGCATCAGGGAGCAACTTAGAGTTTGAACTCAGAGTTAGGATCTTCAGCATACAGACAGGAGCGGCCAGAGATCAAACCGCAAACCTTCCAATTAGTAGATGACCTGCTCTACCTCATTGGCCATCTTATTTAGGACAAGCTGGTGGGTTAGGTCAAAATTCACCCCTTCCCGGTAATAACCCTAATTGTTAAAGTGCCAACTCAGGAGTTAAAGCAGGTCAACTGATCAGAAGATCTTCAGTTCAATTCCAGGAGGATCTAGTCTGCTTTCCAATCTGTGCTTTGGCCAAGGAACTAAACTCCAGTGGATGGATGTGTGCACACAAGGCATAGGATTAAGTGTTGTGTGAAATGTGGTTTGTAGTAAAAAAAAAAAAAAGTGCCTCAGAGTAAAAAAGCACTATATAAGTGAATTTACCACAAAGGACTCTGCTCATATACTGTAGATTAATCATGCTATGTGAGGAGTTGGCTGGGAGCCCTTTCTCACTGTTGTCATAATCCTGCGCATCATGTCACAGATACCACAATGACAGCTTTTACAGCATTGTTGTTGTGTTTTTTGTAGGGTGGCTAGCTGCATTGTTCAGCCAGAGAAAACCACTGTCGTAAAGGTGTGTTGCTCACATACTGCAGGTGTGATGGCAACAGCGCACCTGTTGCTCTAGAATTAATAGGTTAACAATCAAGAGCGGGTTTAGGAAGGCGGTAAGAAAGCAGTTGGAATGCATAATGTGTGTGCAGCGTGTGATGTGCTTTTGGTCTCCCTTCCTCCGCCTTGAGCATAAAAAGCATATTTGCATGTTAAGGAGAGGGGTTTCCTAAGTGCTCGTATTCTCTGTGGATGTGGAAAACTGACAGCAAACGAAGTAAAACCGGTTGCTGCATAATGCATCGGAAGATCCTGTCTGTTACATTAAGTCACTATCAGGTTCTGCATGAGTAACATCTATGTGTGGCTTAAGCTTTAATGCTGAATGTCTGATCTGTGTCTTCTCAGAGAGCCATATGGACCCAGATGATGATCCATGATGATATCAACTGAAAGCCCAGTCTGAGCTGAAACCCTCCACCAATCAGAAACCCGTGGATGAAGACAGTTTAGTGAATCTGCTCCCAGACGCTGAGAATATGGTGAAAGCTCAGCGGTGCCAGACGGCGAAATGTGAAAAGCCCAAGAAGGAGAGGGGACGTAAGGAAAAGCGGGATAGTGTGAAGAAAGGGAGAGGGGGGGCGAATGAGCTGAAGAGGAAGAAAACGAGGGACAAGAAAGACTTGCGCCGAAATAAAAAGAAGAAACTAGCCGTGAGTGATGGAGATGCGCTGGACTGTTGCGTCTTGCTCACCCGTCTGGAGGAGAAAGGAGCTGCTGGTAAAGAGAAGAATGCACTAAAAGCTGGAAAGAAAAGGAGTGTAAAAGTTAAAAAGAAGCAACACTCCATCCAAAGAGGGACCAAACACGGACTCAAGGAAACCTCTGCCGCCAATCAGCAAGCACTGGAACCAAAAAACAACCAATCTGACGCCTTACTCATGATGCCCTCAGCTGTGTTTGAGCCCCGCAGGAGGAGAATGGCCTCTCTTAACGCTGAGGCTGTCAACAGCTTGCTGCTTTACAAAGATGGCTCACTCATGGCAAATACCGCGAAGAAATGTCAGCCATCCAACGAAGAGCCAGCTAAGGAGCTCACTAAAACTGAACACGGAGATCAGAAAACCCAACAAGGTTCTTTGGAAGGGAAAGCAGTCCAAAAAGAGAGACCCAAAAAACAAAAGCGTTCCACGATTGAGGCTCAGAACATCGACTGGTTGAGTTTGCTTGCACCGACACCTCGGCGTCAAGCAGGCCTCACCGCTGCAGCGCTGCTCAAACTCACTAGTGCCCCATATGGGGCCAAACGGCAAAGGAAGGTGGAGTCCAAGCCAGGGAGTAGAAGCGAAGCTGCAGCTACGACGCAGGATGGACTGAGTGGTAAGCCTGTGTGCGAAGGAACAACACACACCAAACGAAGAACACATCCCAAACACGAGGGGCAACTAAAGCAAAGAAAACAGGGCACAGAAGATCCAGTCCATTCCCAGGTGAGCCCCGCCAACCAGGGTTGCTGCAGTTTGTGTAAGACGGAGACTTTGGATCCAGAGTGGAAGGGTGCCACAGGGGGGCAGGAGTGTGTCAAGCACCCTCTCCACTGTGGCTCTTCTCTGGGATTCTCCTTAAAAACAATCAAAGAGGAGCAGGTGGAGACGGAGGTGTCTTCCTGTTACTGCTGCTCCCAGGAGAGATGTGTCGAGTACTTTCACAGACTGGCCCTCTTCCTGGATGACAAAACCTTCAAGGAACCAGAAGACGGCTCGCTGTCTGAGGTGTTCCACCACCATCATCATCATCACCACCACCATCACCACCACCATTCTGTCGGCCACCCAGCAGCCATAACCATCAGCCCACACACGTACACCTGTTTTCCAGGCTACTACGTCCATTTCAGCCACCCGGACAACTCCCCCTCCACCATATCACCCCTCACTTTATGCCCAGGCGGCAGCAAGCGGCCGAAGCTGCTCCCCGGCACGGGTCCCCAACCCTCAGGGATTAGCCATCCAGTGTACTGCTGCACCTCAGTGAAACCATGCTACGGAGAGCCCTGCAGGATCAACGGCTACTCTGCTTATACCAGTGTGATTCCAGCCATCAAAAGAGGAGCGTGCTCCTTCAGCCCCACAGACTGCATCAAATGTAACCACGGCGTAAAAAGAGGTAAGCGGAGATCACGCGGTTTAATTTGCAAGAATTAATTTAGTAGAAATTCCAAGTTATAGAGTTATTTATGGCATTTGTGCAACCAGAATGACAATTTCCTGTCAAAGTTTGCAAGCTGAGAACAGATTTTTTTTTTTTCCAAGGCTTCAGAAAGTGCCCTCAAGATTCATAAATGACATTAAAACAGCTGTTTTCACAAATGGAGTCGTATTTCTGTGACAGGCTCCTTTTATCTAAGTAAGCGTTTTGAATAAGTATTAAATGTTCGTCAGCACAGTATGGGTATATTATTTTGCATGCAGCGCCCCGCTCATCCAGCTGCCAAAGGAGTACAATGTGCTGAGAATAGCTATTATATGAGCCATTTATATTCTCCCACTTTGGCATGTCACTTGAGTGGGAAGTTGGGGAAAAAAAAAAAAATCAGATAAAGGGCAAGACCCCTTTTGTCTCAGCTTGAATAAAAGTCATTGGACGGCGAACACGAGGCCTGTGCGGCTGAAAACGAATGAGCTGATTGTGCGGGCTGGAGCGTCCGCTGTGAGTTTCTGTGTTCAAAGTGAGCCTGAACAGGAAAGCACGCTGGGGTTAAACAGTGTCTGAATATGTGTGTGTGTGTGTGTGTGTGGAGGGGGGGGGGGGGGGGGGGGGGGTGTGGTG
>VUQR01023096.1:152115-177443 GCA_015108515.1 Hemichromis elongatus | reverse complement strand
GTATGGGGGGGGGGGTTCATAGCACCTGTTTCACTGTTGCATCAGGGCTTATTCACCATTTTTTAACATTTTATTCAGCAACCCTGTCAACCGAGGTGCAGAAGTCATTCAATACAAATCACATCCTGCAGCTTTTTATTCCACAGCCTCTCAAAGCTTATCAGTTTCTGACTGCTAGAGGAGTCAGTATTTCCTGCTGCTGTGTTCCCAGGGAGAGGACACTCTGGTGCTGAGGAAGTGCTTTGAGGGAGTCCACAGGGACGGGGAGCTGATTAGAGTCAGAGACACTGTTCTGCTGAAATCTGGACCTCGAAAAAAGTCTCTGCCTTACGTGGCTAAGGTCTCAGCTCTGTGGGAAGAACCAGAGTCAGGTAGTGCGCTCACTGTACGCAGTATTTACTTAGACCACACGAGAAGATGCATTTATGCGGTAATAACTGGTTTGACAAGTGAAGTGAAAGACGTGCTATGTTTTATTTTTGCTTTCCTTTAGGAGAGCTGATGATGAGTTTGTTTTGGTACTACCGTCCAGAACACACACAGGGAGGACACAACCCCAGCGTACATTGTGAGGTGAGAAGGCTGACGTGTGTTTCTGAAATGCTTTTTCTTTACCACGGCTTTCTAATAACTGTCAGGGGTAATTATAGACAAGCAAACCTAAAATATAGCTTGTGTCAACTGCAGCATATTCGGCGCCTGTAATCATGGCTATTAGTGATGCACAGGTCGAGCCAGTTCACGTGCACTTAATAGAAAGCATCACTGGTTCTGGAAGGAGGAGTTAAATAACTTAGAGAAACACTGCGTGCAATATGCCAGGCTCTGATTACTACCTTCGTGTCTCCTTTGTCTGCATATCTCTCCTTCTCTGAGACATACACTGACAGGCCCAAGTCCTCCAATGGCCTAACAAAGCTATAAAGTAGCCCAAATATCTATTAAGATGGGAGAACAAGTGGATCAAAGAGACTCTCTGATACCTTAAGTGCTCATATAATATCCTTTTAAAGCTACTACGATCATTCAGCGCCTCTGAAATTGCACCTGAGGCCGATCCGCCGCCTCTATAACAAAATATTTTAGGGGAAACTTGACTTCAGCTCCACATTTTACAGTTTGGCGAAACACACTGTACTCAGGCGCTACAGCGATATATAATTCGAGGTCATGTAACTTTAAAAGGCCTTGCTTTGTAGTGCACGGCCAGGAAGTTTGGAAAATCCTGCCTGCCGCATGTGATTTCCATGTCATTTTTACTCTCCTCTTTGATGCGTTTCTAGTGGCCGGATCAGATGGAATTGTAAAATCAGTGTTGTCACGGTTAAGGTTACGGCACGGTTCGAGGTGGATCCAGGTGTTTGATCAACACATACTTTTGTGTGTTTCTACAGTCTGGATTTCCTCTCGTAACAAGACAGTTGAGTGCCGTGATTTTAAAAACGGGGGAAAAAAATCTTAACCAACGGCTGTAATGTGTGCTTTGTGTTGGCTTTTTAAACCAGAAGAGATTTTAGATACTACTAATGTCATTTAAGGACTCTGTGTTATAGTGTTAAATTGTTTTCTATTGTCAACAACACATGTCATGTTAACTTCCAACTTCCCAAAAAGTATGCTGCCTACTTCTGTTAAACCACCAACTGCTTACCAAGTACAGTGAACAGTGTTTTAGGAAAAATTCAGCAGTGTATTTATAGCAGGCTGTAAGCTGTTTCTCACTCAAATACCAGTGTAAGGTGTTCACCTTCACACTCATTGGCTCACTTTCTTGCCCAAGGACATTAACTGTATTTCTTTGTATTGGGACACCTTGGACTGTGTTACAGAATAAGAATAACCATTGTCTCAAAGTAATGAATGCACAGATGTACAGTACAGTGCAAAAGTCTTAACTCGCCACTATTTTTTGTAATATTTTGCTTTGAAATCTTTAATCGATGCAAAGATTTCTTGTGCAAACTTACGTACAGCATATATAAATTGTATAATTATGACAAGCTTGAAAGTCGATATTTGAAGCATTCTTATCGAAGCTTTCTTGTTGTTTCTTTAAGTAGTCTTCAGGAATAGCCTCTTGAAGAACATTCAAAGCTCATCTTTGTCTGTTTTCTGCCTTTTGTTCCATTACAAATGGCCGTTTCCTTCCGTTTCCCCTCTTTAAGAATGGCTTCTTGACAGCCACCTTTCCCCTGAGACCATTTCTGATGAGGCTTCAGTGAACGGTAAAGGAACTGCAGAGTCAGATTAATCTCTGAGGTTTTGGGTCAGGTCTTTGCTCTCTTCCTGTTTCTTAAGGACTCCCAGAGGCTGTTCACCTGCTATAGATAGTTGTTTTTTTTTAGAGGCCTACCACTTTTTCTTTTGTCCTCCAATTACTCAAATTTTTTAAGGACTTACTGCACACCATGCTGAGACACATCAAGTTTGTGGCTAATAGCTATTTGGAAATCACCTTGTTGGTGCAGACGTACTATTTTTATATCTGTCAGTATTTGTTATTCTTGGCATTTTCCATATCTTCAACTAACAAAATTGAAAAAAAGTCATGTTTTTGCATAAAGCAGATAGTAACAAAGTGACTGAAGATGACATTTAAAGTGGGGCTTTGTTAGCTTTCTGTTATGTGTAAACACAACAGCGGTGTATCTCTTGAGTTAGAGGTCTTTTAATGCTTAAACGAGTCGAAGGTCAGTGTTAAGTAACTTATCAAGCAAACAAACAAAAAAAAGCATTCTTTAGTAAATGGTCTAGTATAAGGACTGGACGGAAAATAAGTGAAAAAGCAGCCAATGCGCAAAGAAAAAACTTTGGAAGACCTTCAGAAAGCCTGGAAAACATCTGCCGAAGACAACTTTAAAAAACTTACAAGACAAATCTGGCTCCGTAGAAGCAAAGGTGAAAGAAATGAGAGGTGGCTTTACACTTTTGCACAGCCCTGTACGCAGGCAGGCACACATGTTGCAGTATACGTTTCTATTGTGTTCACGTCCTGATGTCATCAGTCTCCCAGAGGAACGAGTTCAATTCGCTGTCTAGAAACATTAAACCACATGAAGTCTGTCGTTTCTCAGCGTGCTCTGACAGACGGCAAACACGTCGGAGCAGCAGTGTGAGAACGGGAAGGCGGCTTTGTCGCAGAGAATAACGGAAAAAATCTTTCTCTGCAAAACGGTTGTTTGTATCTGGAAGTGAGGGTGAGGCAGAAGGGTTTGTTTCAAATTTAGAAGAGAGATTTAGTCTTCAAAGGGTGGAGTTTTTTGTTTGTTTGTTTGTTTGTTTTTGTATGAATCTAACCCAAGTGTCTTTCTCTAGAATGAGGTCTTTGCATCCCGTCACCAGGATGTGAACAGTGTGGCCTGTATTGAAGACAAATGCTATGTCCTAACATTGGCACAGTATTGTCGGTAAGAAGGAAAGAATTTTTACTTGTTGTCATGCTTTGTTTATTGGTTAGAAAATTAAAATCGACTCAAAGTCAAATCTTTACTAAGTTAAATGAAAATATGAGTAATTTGTAACGTATCGTTTAACAGGTTTTTTCTAATTTCAGGCAGTTTGAAGCCATTAGGGGTGTTTTTGAGGTTCGTTTCTCATGTTGTTTGCATCCTGTCTAGATTTTGTGCCTTGGTAAAACGCCGTAGAGAAGGCGTCAGCGACAGTGCCGCCTCCCTTGTGGTGCCCCCTGTTGTTGGCAACGCCATGCCCACCCACCACTGTGTGCCCGATGACACTGACCCAGAGCTGGTGTTTTTCTGTCGACACGTCTACGACTTCCGCTACGGACGCCTCCTCAAGAACCTGCAGTAGTATCTGACGAGGCATGACATCACATTATACCCCGGTTTCATCTGCCACATATTCTCACCGGCTCCCTGCTGCCTCCGTGAGATAGGGAACTGGAGTTTTGGACGACGGCTTGATGGCTTATTTCCTTTTCAGTCTCTCATTCATGCTTACATGTCGCGCATTTATTAAGTAAACTAATGGTCTGACATAATGTATAAGAGTTGCTATGGCAGTGTAAATGGTCTTTTATCATACATGGCTCTCTGGTGTTGTAAGCTGTGTGAAGAACCTGGAACGTACTCTGCTGTAGAAAATGCTACTGTAGCTCTTAGAAATGTGAAATTTGATTAGATTGCTGAGAACTTGATGTTTCATGTGAATAATGCTACTATCTGCCTGACAGACAACAGATAACACAAAGTATCTTGATACGCCATAGATAATGAAAATATGTGGCATATTGTGCCACACTGGATGGTGCAGCTGAAGACTTAATCACATCTTTTTTTTTTCCACTCGGTTTATTTCTGTTGCTTTGAGCTGCACGGAGTCCATTTGATAGTGAAAACGTGGCGTTTTCTACTGACACGGCATATAGAAATTTTACTGTAATGGTCTAGACGCATGCAGCTGTATTCATGCTGTTTTGAGAAATAGTGATAGTCTGGGAAATGTGCTCGCTTGTGATAAATAAGAAGGAGTCCGTTTGAAATAATGAAATGAAATAATCACCAGCAGCTGGTTAGTATAGCTTAGCATAAAGACTAGAAAATAGCCCAGCCTGTCTAAGTTTGACTCTCGGGGCAGTGATCAGTTATTATATATGTAATTAGCGGCTGTCAAGGGCAAGAACGCCTGTTCTGTCCAGCTGTTATTAACTGCATGTGACTGCAGATCAGTTTTAAAGAAGCTAGGTGTATTTCAATAAATGCAATCCCTATTTCTTTCCCTCTCTTTCTCCACATAGAGTACTTAAATGCATGCAGTTGAAGCCTGCTCATACATGATTGGTTGATAAAATGAGCAAATTTCTGCACACGTATCTTTTTGAAACGATTGTGCTAAGCTAAGCTTAATTAGCTGCTGGCCCCAGCTATGTGCTTACAACGTATACAGACAGTGTTCTTATCTAAATCTCAGCAAGCAAACATGTAAGAAAGTTTCCCAAATCTTAAAATTGACATTTTTTTGTCTAATTGTGATTGATTTTGGAGGTCTTTGCAGTGCGCCCCAAAGACAGCTGTGAAAGACATTCTCAGTCAAATGGTTTGATTGAATCTAATTAGCAGTGAAGAAGTATAACGAGAGCTAGCAATTAGAGTTTTTTTAGCTTCTTCTCTTATTAATTTCTGAGAGAGAGATGCAGGTTTTACACCGTGTCTGTATCTGTAGTGATGACTTTCACGCAGCAGGACAGGCCTGCTAAACGCTAAAAGACAGCGAGAGTTTAGTTTGCTTGCTTTCACATTGCGAAGATGAGCCGAGCATTAAAGGGGATTTTTGTTATGCCAATGCCGAGGAATATTTTACTTTTTCAAAGCTGTTTGCCAGAGGTGTGACTTGACTCCGGTGTCAGCGTACTGTATATTTGCATTTAAATATCTGGATGGGTGTCTGTTAGTGGCAGATGGCATCAGTTAGTCACGTATATTCTTGTTTCTTCACTGATGAGCTGGTGAATAATGTAGTCAGTGCAGCATTTAGATCTGTGATGATGATTCGTTCCTATGTTTGAGAAAAGATATGTATTTATTTCTGTACTGAGAAAATATATAATTTATTTTCAAAAGATGATTTTAAAGAGTTTTAGATGAATGGCTTGCATTCCTGACTAGAAAGGAGGCTGAAGATGTCTCTCTGTAGCTGCACTGTCTAAGTGTGAGAGTCGTTGCAGCAGTATTTCTGTGTTTCAGTTCGCTTACCCAATACAAGCTCATGCAGTTTCGCTTTGAGACACTGAAGTAGGCAGTAAGCAGATTTGAGGACACACATGGAGTATTTGGAAGGATCTCAGATGCGGTTTGAAGGATATGCGCTAGCATGTTAGCAGAGATGCTAAACCTTGCAGGACCAAAATGTACCCTGGCCTTTTCCAGCTTCCTGTCATCCTCCTTTTCATTTCCCTTGAAATGATGAAGCTTTGCCTCTTCACCTTTAAATGCCGATTGCTTCACTGATTTTAACTTACCATTAGCCTGTGCCCTTGATCTTTGCTGCCTTATAGAACATTCCCAGCCTTTCATTTAGTAACATGTACTGATCTCAGTCTGGAGTTATGAAGCTTGTAAGTGCGCTGATCTTGATTCCTAGATGCTTGACATGTATTTCAGTGTTACCTGTGATCTTATGTGACCTGAAAGTCCATTTTAATCGACATTTTTATTGAGAGTGATGTTTGGTATCAAACTACTTAACTAGTTGAGAGTAGATGAGGTTTTTTTTTCTTTTTTTGGAGAAACTAACTTTTTACAGAGTGTGCTGTGACAATACTGACAATGCTTTCATATCAGTACTTTAAATATAAAGCAGCAGCTAGTTAGCTTAGCGATCTATAATGCTTGGAAGTGGGAGAGAGCAGTAGAAAACCAGATGCACCCGCATCATCTGTGAGCATAATAGGTAACATTGTGTTTGTAATTTGTTTAGTTTGTATAAATCAAAGTGTTATAGCAAATTTCTTGTTGGCAAATTTTGTGTTGTTTTTGGTTTTATGCTAGGCTAAGCTAAGCTAACCAGCTGGTTACGGATTCATTTTTTACATACAGACCTTGAAGCATTCTGCCATTGACAAAAACATTTTTTGTTACCCATAAGTCAGAATTTCGGGTTATTATGCCAAAATTTCAAGTTAAGAATCTTTACATTTTAATTTACTAACTCAAAAAATATCAGAAAATACCTCCAAATCAAAAAAACAAAACAAAACAAACTTGAAACTTCAAGTTAGGTCAAAATTTTGAGATAATAGTCAGATTCTTTTTACTTATGGATAGCCAAAAAATATTTTTTAAGTGGAATGAACAAACTTCCATAAGAAAGCTTTGTTCACAAAATGTTAATCACTTGGGGCCAACCAGCAATGACAAATTTGGCACATTGATTGGTGTCACTGATTGTTTTATTCTTTTCAGGATTCATATCACAGCCTATTAATGACTATTTGTGCATTACAATATAAATACCTGATTCGATTTAAGGTCTTTATGAAAAGCCAAGCAGGATATCCTACCATGACTTTGATTTATCCATGCAAAGATCAGTATGTGGATTTGGGATCCCATTTGAAGGAAACAGAAAAAATAATGTGACCATCGATCATTTTAAGCATTCTAATAAATAAATTCTGCTTTCTGTTTCAAGTCCCAAGGCCAACCACTATACTGGAATTTTTTTTCCCAGTTACAAATTCTTCGCAATCCTAACCAAAATTATCAGTCTTTAGACCAAATGTAAAAAAAAATACCAGATGGATTTTCAATTTCTCAAACTGCTTTTTTTTTGTCACAGCCAATTGAAGTCACATGACAACATCTAACAGAAAGTGGGATCTCATCTCAACTACTTTTTTTATATAATGACACAAAATTTCATTTTAGGATTTTTTTATGATTTTTGCTACAATAAGAAAAAGAAAAAAGCCATGCTTTATATTCATATCAAGAGGTCATTGTGACTTTGTCCTGCTAAACTGCTTGGCTCCCTCCTCACTGTTTAAACTCTGTAGTTTAAGCCTTCCTGAAAAACATAATGCTGTGGTTAGCTTGAGTTGTATCATTTCCTATGAACGTTAATTGGTGCAAGTCATGGTGGTGGATCAATGTGTCAAAATGTCCAGAGAAGCTTCCCTAAACTACGTTATCATTCTCAATCTCCCCCTGTGTGTTTAATAAGTTCCAAAATAAATAAATACAGATAAAAAGATATTCTGACAAACATAGACAATAACACAAGGACATGTGAGCTGACTACAGCTGCTGCTCTACATGAAGGAGGCGCTACACCTGACCTACAAGCACAGTAGTATTTGATAAAACTTTGGGTGGGGTATCACTTTAAAATGCCCACATCTCGCCTACATCTGCTTTGCTCCTTATACTCCCTAAATGAGATAGACTTTTCTTTTTTGTTTGAATTCAGAAATAATTTCAATAGAAAAATGAAATTCATTAATTTGTGTTTATTTCAGTTCATCTGAATTTAAAACTATTCCATACTATTTTAATCTGCCCCCAGATGACCTAAATATTATCATATCTTTATTCAACAAATGTTAAAAAAAAATCTTTGCACTGACCAAATATTGCTTGATGGTGTGTGAAGTATAGCCAGCTTGAGTCAGATAAAAAAAAAAAAATGGTTTGATTTGATTTAACAACTTAAATCCAGAATTAGAAAACCCCACCACGCACATTTTATGGCCTTAGGAATCACTCAGCAAACTAATTATGTTTAATCAAGATGTGTGATGCTTGTGTCTTAATTGGTCCTCTGTGCCTGTTCCCATTATCCTGTATTCATGTATTCCAAGAGTTTTCCACAAAGAAAAGTACAAATAGTTACTGTAGTTTTTTGCGTACCTTTCAAATGCCTTTCATTTTTTGTCAGATGACACAGGTCTGGGTATTGATCTTGAATCACCACAAAGAAATGCTTTCACCAAAAAGACTAAAAGAGGGGAGGGGATTAAACCACGAATTGAACATCATTCCCAGGTGTACAAAAACCTGAATTTTGGTTCTTCTTATGTGAATTTGTTTGTTTCTTTGCATGGCTTTTTTTTTGGAAATATCTTGGAAATATTAATCACAGCACAGATTATTTGTATGGTTTCAAATGGACCTGTAATATAAGAAAAATATTTAATTGTAATAAATAATATATGAGTTTGAACCAGCCTCTGAGTTTCTATTACCTACATGTGTTATTATGGACGCAGTAATGCTTCTTGCCCACATGGTGGCCCACTTGGACAAATTTTTTAAATATTTGTTTTTTAATAAATTAAAAGGTCATCACAATAATTAAAGCACAGACTTACTAAAAGGTTTCAGAGATAAATATTAATGTGTAACACGGATACATGGAAAAAGGTAAAGATACAATCCTACATAATTATGGCTGATTTAACTCAAACTATCCCCACGTCTCATCTCTTTCAGTCTGTGTTTCTTCAGTTTTAATTACATATTTGATTTAATTAGAAATCACAAGTAAAATATTCTTTTTATCATGCATAAAATCATTTTGCCTCAATTCCTTCTCTTTTGTTTGTGCTTCTTGTTTTATTCAATCCCCCTTTTTCAGCCGAACTGGATACATGCCTGTTTATCTGTTGTGCTGCATAGATCATGACGTAAAAGACAAAAGAGGCAGCATCTCGAAAGCCGTGAGGAGATATCAGTCATCTAACTTCGATAATTAGGCTTGTGATGAATATGCATGACGATTCTGGCACTGCTAAATTTGGTCCTGAGGTTTGAAATGGCATAAGCAGGTAAGTGATTTGCATCTGTAACAGCAAGCATGTGTGCGTCAGAAAGCTCATCTGCTTCAGCTCACACACTGGGCTATTTAGTGTGATTATGAGTCCATGTGAATGGCATTTATATAGTCGTCAGTAAATGATGTGACTTCTCAGTGGTTCTGCAGCAAATGCTTGTTATGACTATGTTGCTGTCTTTACTGAATATCTGTATTGACTGCCAGTACAGGATCTATGGCTCCCAAAGGGATACCTTCCATTAGAATTACTTGTTTAGCACTTGTTCTTTGTAATCGATAAGCTATTCCAACAATCAAGCTCTTGTCTTGTATTCATAAACTTAGCTAGATAGCACTAGATAAGCAGTTTGGGAGAAACCAGTGGATCTGAAACAATTAATAGCAAGTTTTAGTTTCAAATACACACAGAGTCAGAAAGGTTTCAAAGGTAATGGATAGACACTTACTGGGTTAAAGCAGCTACAAGTACTAAATTACCAGTTAAATTGGTTTGCAAATAGCACTAGAAGTGATTTGTTAGTCAAATGCGAAGCAGCCGAAACAAAAGGGATAAATATAGATGAACAATTATATGGTGAAAAGGTCTGAAATTCACACATTACCAGTTAAAATAGAAGTAAAAAGGCATTAATTCAATAGGAAAGAGAAAATGCATCTTAAATCATTAACCAAACCTCTCATTTAAATACCACTATGTCACACTCTCAACTAGAGCTTGTTATGTGTTTCATTGGGTTTGGATTAGTGAAATTCATTGTTCACTTGTCTAGGCAAATATTCCCTGGAATGTCTCCAGGTTGTTCAGAACGCTGCTGCAAGTGTTTTCTAGACTCTCATCTCTCACCATTGTTGATCCAGCTGCACAGGCTCCCTCCCAGAGTCCATATCAAGATTCTTGTTCTCATTTTAAAGCTCTTCATGTATGAACACCAGCTTACTTCAGTAAACTTTTACAGCAATACTTCCCAGACAGGTTCCTGAGATCTTGTGTTTAGGGCCTACATCGTAAAAGGCTGAAAAGTAAAGAAGACAGAGCTTTTGCCACAGGGGCCACCAGACTCTGGACATCTCGCCATCTATTCTTGAGATCTGTGGGCTCAGTGGTCTCTATCAAGAAACAACTAAAAATACATCTTTGTAGACTTGCATTTAGTTAACTCTTTTTCCCCTCTTCTTTTTTTGTTACTGTTCTGGCATGTTGTTGTGAAGTACTTTGTGATCTTTGTCTTGAAAGGTGAGATACAAATACAATTTTACTTGGTGCTGGCTACTGCTGAGATGTCGTATCACTTGCTGTTCCTATTACAGCTCACAGTGGTGTTTTATGTAGCCTGTTTAATTTTAAAAAACCTTTAGATAACAACATAGTGTAATATACAAGTGTTTTATCCAGAGCACACTCTGCTGAATCACCTGCTATTTATATTCACAGTATTCTGTCTATAAGGATTTGCTAGTTTAGCTTAGCTTGTAGCCAAGTAACTAGCAACATGGATTTTTCAACTGTCCTTACACACTTTCCTGTTTAGTGGCAGATTATTGTTGGTGTTAGGCTTCCTTATTACTAGTGTCATATTAGTTATAAATGTAGCCTGTTTACTGTTCTGGAGGCCAGGCTATGTACCCTAGAACATTTTGAAGCTAGCCACCAGCGATAGCAGATTGTCTTCCAGGGGCCAGATAGATTTCTTTAAATAACAATTTATGTTGGGCTATTGACACCCAGTTATGTCAGGTCACTAAAATTAATAGTGAAGAGGTGTGTAACTTTGCCAGAACAATGTCTCTCGGACTTTAATTTTCTCTGGTCTCAGAAATGACCTCTGAAATTGCTGGCTCTCTGAGTATTGTCCAAGAAAATGATGTAGGCATTAGAGATAACTGAAAGACCTTCTAAGGAAAACTAGGTCATGTTATGAGAGATGTCAGCCATACTACTTTGGATTGGATGCAGCTCTCATTTGTAGAAATCTGACTAAATATAATGACCCCCAAAAATATGACTAGCCAGCGTTGGGAGCAGAAAGCAGAGTTGCAGTCCTACGCACCTCTCTGTAGATGATCGATAACCTCCAGTTCTCTATCATCTACCTGAGCCCTTACTTAGAGTTTCTATCTGGTTTCCATAGACTTCTGATCTAATTCTAATATACTGCTTTAGGTTCAGATAAAGTAATTATTATGGGTGATTTTAACATCCACATAGATACTGAAAATGACAGCAAAAACATGGCATTTAATTTGTTATTAGACCCAAATGTTTTCTCTCAAAATGTGAAAAAAAAAAAAAACACCCACTGCTTTAGTCACACTTGCAATGACAACCTTTTTTTCTAATATTTCCTAGAAAAAAAATTTAATTTCATTTAAATTTACAGTTATTGATTACCTAGCATTGGGTAATACATTTCATCACAGTAGATGTCTTTATGAAAGAGTTGAAGCTAAGTTTTAGGATATAATTCCCCCACTGTTAGCTTCTTTAGTTCTATGAGACTGGGTACCTAAACTCTACTCCCAGAGAAGTCAATTATCTTCTTAAAGAGGAAAACTTAAAGCAAAAACACAAAACACTGGGTCACAGACAAAGGACCATGACAACTGTAGCCAGGCTCACAAAAAGTCAGAGCTCTGTTGAGCCAAGTATCCCTTTAACCTTGAATAATAATGATTTATTTCTTCACAAATAAAAGTCTCGGGACAACTGTCTGATCATGTCTCCCCTATTCGACCAGTGTGCCATGGGCTAGAGAAGAGAAGGAGCTGACATTGGCGGGTGTGAGTGAGCAGGCATCAACGACTGTGGGACTCAGCCAACAACAACAGACTAAAAGGTAAAAATTGTACTTACACATGTCTGACTAACAGACTCCAATTTGTTCATGTAAATGTGTCTTGTAAATCAGTATTCTTCAAAAACAAAACAGGTTAAATATGGAGTTCCAGGGGGTTTTATGCTAGTACCAATTCTCTTTATACATGCTTTCCTTAGGCAGGATCATTCAAAGGCATGGCATTCATTTTTATTGCTATACAGATGGCACACAGTTAATGAAACTGCAGGATTGTCTTAAAAGCATAAAGATCTGAATTTCAGCTTCAGATAAAACTGCAGTTATTATAATCTGCTTTAAAAATTTTAGAAATATGGTATCTAACCTGCTAATGTTACTCAAGGCGTTACTATGGCCTTGAGTAACATTAATTAAGCAAATGTGTACTACTGCTTTCTTGCATTTGCATAATATCTTCACAATTAGATAAATCCTGTCTACAAGTGATACTGAAATTGTGATCTTTCTGAGTTTATGCACTTTTTACTTTTAGGCTGGACTATTTGTAATTACTTATTTTCAGGCTGTCCTGAAACCTCCCTGAAAAAAGTCTTCAGTTGATCCAAAATACTGCAGCAGTAGTACTGACAGGACTAGAAAGAGAGAGCATATTACTCACAATTGGATTTTCTTCATTGGCTCCCTGTTGAATCCAATCAAATTTCAAATCCTCTTCTTCACATACAAGGTCTTGAACAATCAGACCCCATATTATGATAAATACCCATGGTATTGTATAACTCCAATGCAGGACTTTGCTCTGAGACTAAAGGTCTACTTGTGGTTCCTACTTTTGAATGTGGTTCTACTTTTAAATCCTAGAGTATTTAAAAGTAGAACAGAAGGCAGAACTTCAGCCTCCATGCCACTTTACTGTTAAAACAGCTCCAAGTTTAGATTTGAGAGACTGAAACCATCTCTGCTTAGATAAAGCTTAAGCTTTTTGATAAAGCATACAATTAGACCTGGATCAGTTCACCTGGAATTCTCTCTTAGTTACACCACAGTAGACCTAGGCTGGGGCTTCCCAGACTGTTTAATCTCCAGTTTATATACCATTCTGCATTTACCATTAGTAATTATTAATCTCTGGCTGTCGTTTGTCTTTTGTCCTGTCCTGCTCATAGGTGGACATTTAATTGTTGGGGTTTTCTCTGTATTATTATAGGGTCCTGAAATACAGTATAAAGCACCTTGAGGTGACTGTTGTTGTGATTTGGCGCTGTATAAAAAAATTAAACTGAATTGAAAGGAATTGAAAATTGGAATCGCAAATACTTGAAAGAGTCAAGCTCATGTCAGCAGTGTTTAATTTATAGAAAAGTTTGACCAAGGCCCTTGATTAAAAATTTGTGTTTAAAAACAGTTTAATCATAATGGACGGAGTACTATGCAAAAGTCTTGATCCACCTCTCATTTCTCTCTATTCTGCAAGAGGAATAAAAATTGGGAAAAGGGATTTATTGACACATGTAAAAACATACATAGAAATTCAATATATACGGCAAAAAGCGAGTTTGTACAGATCTAATGAGCTTGAACTTTAGTGTGACCATTTTTATTCTTCAACACAACTGGAACACCTTTAGATAGGTTTTCTTGTAATTCCTTTAAGTGGTTCTTCTCTGGGACATTCAAAGGTCTTCTTTGGGAGTTTTGTTCCATTCTCTGTCAAGATGATCCCACAATACTTCAAAAACATTGACGTCTGGGCCCCAGGTGAAGTCAGTCCATGACTGATATTGCTCCACTGTGTATTTTTCTATTCAGGTATCCTTTTACTGCACTGGCAGTGTGTCTGCGTTCATTGTCATGCTGAAAAATTGAGCTATTGTCAACCAGGCGCTTTCCACATGGTTTTTGATAGTGGGTCATAATCTGACAAAGACAGTGGATGAAATGGTTGAAACAGGTAGATAAAACTGTTATCCAATAATTTGAAATTTTTTGCTTAAAAACCATCACATTAAACATTTACTATGTCTAAATCTCATATTTTTTTCGACTATTTTAATCACAAAAATATTATAAAAACTAAAATCTTAGTAGTTGAAGTTGTTCAAAATGTACAGTTGAATTTTCTATGTTTTGCCAAAGTAGCTGTAAGTTATTACAAATGTAAACTTGATGAACCCAGTACAATTATTTAAATGTAAAAAAGGACTTAAGTATAGGTATAAATTAGTAAGTATATCAATAAAAGCTTGGTACCGACTGACTCTAATACCTTTTATGACAACAGGCACGTAAGTTGTGGTCAATCACATAAATGGCCGTTTACTGAACAAGTCAATCACTATAAAAAGTAAAAAAATGCTTTTTTCTCCAAATTTTCTCCAACAAAAAATGTCCTCTCATCCCCAAACTGTCCAGAAAGGTGAAGAAATTGTCTCAAATGGGATTTCCTTACTATATATCTTGTCAGATAGCTGCAAGAAGTGAGATAAGAGCAAGTGGATTTTGGTGGAGGTCCTGAGGTGTTTAAATTACACACCTGTAAGGCTTTCCGCTGACTGACTCAATCCAATTTTGCACTGCTGTTGTGTCTTTTGAACCTTTGTAGTGTTCTACACTCTGATGCACTGACTCGCAGGCATAGAGGCTTCATCTTCTGGAAAGTTCCTGATTGTTGTGGCAATTGGTCTTGAGTTGATTCTGCTGAGGGGCAGATTCTGCCAGAATGTATTCAGAGTCTGTTTTTTCCTGCTGCTATTCAATCTCTGCAAAATCCTCTTTTAATGCTGAAGAGCAGAGAAGCTGTTAATTCTCTGCTCTTCAGCATTTTCTTGCTCCCTAAAAATGTTCAGTAAGGCTTTTTTTCCCCCCAAACCACTCCCAACATTGCACCCTCCAGGTAGGGATTGTTTTGTTTTTTGTTTTTTTCTCTCTCTCTTCTTTCTTAGAGTCTTGGAAGTCTAGAGAGAGAGAAAAAAAAAGTACTATACAGTAGAAAGTGAAAGGCTGTAAATTGTTTTCTGCAGTTCAAAATGCACTGAAAGGTTATTTCAGAGTTGTCTCATTTGTTGTATGCTGCTTTTTTCTTTCAGTAAGAGCAGACATCGGAACCATATCCTGAAGTATTTTATAAGCCAATTTCAGTTTTCTCTGCATTTGTTATTATAGGTCTCAAGATGTAGCTGCTTCATTTTTTTCTAATTATTTCAAATGCATAGAGTTCATTGTAACAATCTCTGGATCATAAGCACGAAAGGAGGCCATTATCTGCCCAGAAATGATAAACACAGTATGTGACTACCACTATTTAATATCTCAAGTTTAAAACATGACAAAGATGGTTGTTAGAGCAGCACACATTTACATTTGGATGAAGGTCGTCCTTGACAAGTCTAAGCAGGAAACATAGCTTCAATGTGCTGCCTTTGGACAGTTGCTGCCATTAGCAGAGATGACCACTGTTGTGTTTCTGTAATAAGATTAAAAGCTCTTTATCTTCACTTGTCAACTCATATATTCACACAGCAGTCTGCTCTTGACATCAGCCGCTAAAATATACCGTTTATGTTCTGCAAATTGCTCTCGAAAAGCACTGTGTGAAGTGTCCAATCAGCCGCTACACCAGGATGCCTTGCAAGGCGCTTTTTTGTGAGATCAAATCTGAGAAAATGATCTCAAGAAAAGAAGCCATTTAGTTAGTTTTAAATGGGATGCATTAGTTTTCCTTCAATATTCTTTCTTTCAAAAAACACTTTTTAGCTTGTTAAAAGAATATGTGGAAACAAAGAAACTGTGTTTGATTAACTTTTCCTTTTGCAGATACCAGTCTGGATAATTGACTGTTCTATTTTCTGATATAAGTCCACATTAAAGGCTTTTAAACACCAAACACAGCCACAAACACTGCTAATGCCTTTTAGTTTTTTGGGGGTTTTTTTCTAACATAAATGTCTTTGAGATTAGACAAAAAGCCTTTTTTAAACAATCTTTCAAAAACACCGTTTGTATTTAATGGCGGGGCTCTTTTTATTCAAGTAGAGTAAAGTAAATCAATATTTACCCAATAATGAATTTGGAGCTTCATTTGTGCCAGCGTTCACACTTTTTACAAGCGGGCAGCTCTTAAGTAGTCGAGGTGGGAAAAGCCAGCCAGCAAACAAGCTCGGAAAATGCAAACACATTTATTTTAGGCGGGATTTCCAAACTTCCTTTTCTATAGTTGTGTGTCATTACTTTGCAGAAAAGGCAGAAAGGTTGTTAACTTTGTCTCTCTGGTCTCTGTGGTGTCTTTACTTGGAGTTGTGTGATGATCAGCACGCATTATCCTTTTTGCCTCGCTGGCTCGCTCTGGCTCTTTTGCTCATCGGTTCAGCTTTGACATTTAAAAGTGCTGCAGATCTCGCACACACGTAGTGTTTGCCAAATGCCACGGCTATAGCTGAACATTTGAAAAGCGCTCAAGGATTCAAGGCTAGAAATGAACGATGGAAATACGCTATTATTTATTTCAGAACCGCTAAACAAAATTGAAATGAATGAATGAGGAAAAGATGGTTTGAATTACCCTCTTTACTGAGCAAAATCCAACAAAGCATATTTACTACTACATGTGAAGTGTGCATATAAATAACCTAATCCACAATCTTTCAAGGTGGAGGCGAATAAACACTTACATTAGTTCAACACATTGTTAAATGGTGTAAAGATGCTGTAAGGTTGGTGTTATAATGCACAAGAATCTAATTATGGAGAACCATTACACTAAACACTTGCGACAACAAAAGTTTTTTAAGTAACCAGTAGCATATTATTCAGGTTAATAAGCATCCACATCTACACATGAATCCTTGCAATCTAAGCAGCTTGATGTTTTAACCTCATAGCCAGCTGCAAAACAGTAGCCATTCTATGCGAAAGCCTTACACCCCCATTTTTGTGTTTTAACAATGACTTATCGTTTTACTCCATTTGTCTGTCAGTGTGAATGCTTAGAAGATTAAATCTGAAGTGTAGAAGAAGATTCGCTGGATCACGTCTGGCTTCTGTGACCTCATACATTCGACTGAGCTGGAGATCATATCGTTCTTGTGCCCGTTCGTCCACAAAATCACTTACGTGTAGTTTTCTTGAGGATCGGCATTATTTGCAACAACACCTGGAAAATCTGCCACGTTGGTGGAGGTATAAAGGCGCGGCATTCTGTGAGACACCGTCAGGATGCTTGACCCTTGTCGCCTGTCTTTTGCTTTTCCTTTTCTCCAGGGCAGGAAGTGGAGACAAATGTAAGAGAGGAATTTGTTATGCAGCGAAGCATAAATGAATGGGTTGTAGCACGCGGAGCTCATGGCAAACAGGTGACTGGACACCTGGATGACGTTGATATAATTCTTCCCTAGGATGGAGAAGTCTGTATCCAGGTCGCGGATCAGGTTCACCACCTGCGGAGTAAACGTTGTTATCCAAAACATTAAATTAAGGGATGGTTGCCATTTTTCTACTGCCAACAGATAGTCTAGAATAGAAATACCTACTGGAAGAAGTAAAAATGCTAAGTTGGCTTAACAAAAAAAAGAAAATGCCCATTTCTTCAACATATACAAAGTCTTTTCTGGCTGCCTTGAATACTCTAAACGTCAAGTCACTGTGCCCAATTCAACTGTCAGTTTGTGTGGAGAACAAGATGTGTTTATTGCTGAGGCAGTCTCTATTCCCTCTGGACAAAGGCAGTCTGGCTGTTTCTCCCTGTTTTATCCCTTCCTCAAAGTTAAGATAACCTGTTAAGATCATCATCATAAGGTGGAACCTCCCCTAATTTACATTCCCATATATTTGCATATTTGACAAACCAGCAATCTCATCTTTCGTTCACCTGTAAAGGAAGCCAGGAGAAGGCAAAGCAGAGAACGGACACCAGCAGCAGGCAGAAGGTCTTCTTCCTCCGTCTGCTCCAGGTGGCTCGTGCAGATCTCAGGTCTGTGCATGCTGTCAAGCCCGAAGTCATCCTGTGTTTCAGCTGATAGGAAATGGCACAGTAGGAAATGGAGACAGCAACCAGTGGGACAAAGTAGGAGAAGAAGAGAATGAAACAGGAGTAAATGAGTCGACCCTGCTCCTGGCCATCCCAGAACTCCTCACACACAGCCATCTGCAGGCCTGCAGCCTGGAGGTCCAGGTAGACAGTGTGCAGTGCCGTAGGAGTGGATAAAGCCAGAGAGGAGAGCCAGATCAGGATCACGAGAACCCAGCAGAAGCGGTAGCCCGCTCTCTTGCGGATGGGATAAGCCACAACTACGTAACGATCCACCGCGATGGCCATGAGGGAGAGGACGGCTGCGTAAACAGCTGCAGATTGCATGATGGTGACAAAATGGCACATGTGGGATCCGAACACCCAGCCGCGCTTGTCGAACGCATAGGACGCCGTCAAAGGGACGCAGAAGACGCACATCACCAGGTCGACGAGTGCCAGGTTGCTGATGAGAAAATTGGTCGTGTTGTGTCTTTTCTTATTGTGCCAGATGAGGAAGACCAGGAGGAGGTTGCCAGAGCACGCAACCAGGACCACAGCAGAGTAGAGAGGGATGAAGATGATCTTCAGGTTAAACAGGAGGTCGAGCCCAGAGAAGGAGGGGGCTGAGAACTGGGAGGCTGAGAAGACGGAGCGAGAAGTGTTGCAGCAGAAAGAGGAGGTGGACGAGGAGTCAGGCAAGAGCGAAGATGAAGAGGAGGCCGGAGCAGAAAAGTTCACCTTGGTTCGATTCAGTGATCTTTCCCAGTCCATAGCTGCGGAAATAACAAGCATATTTTTCATGACTCATTTAATATTTTTGTGTAGTTTATTAATAAACATTTTGATTGAAGCCAATATGGCATTAGTGTCTGGGTGGCTAATTAAAGCTCATCTTCAAAACTCGCAGCACACATTTCTCCTTACATTTATCTCTCTGCTTCTCTAAAAGCTTTTCCATCTTTTCTTTGATCCATTATCTAAAAAATTTTTAAAAATGGAAGAAAGCTCACACTGACTGGACAGATGATTTATGGTTATGAAAAGCAGAAATCATCCTCAAAATCATAGTAACTTCTCAAAGTTTTTTTTTTTATCCCACACATCTGCTGGAACATCTGCACTTAATAATCTACGCAGACGTCAGTGATTTTTTTTTTTTTTTATTGTCACTGAGAAATAAGAAATACTCATCAACTGGCATCACACAATCAGATGTTATGCAAGAGTGTGAAAATGGGCATGAATGCAGATTCATTTCACATTCTGTGACTGCTGAATGAGAGACTTGGCTGTGAGAGAAGAAAGGGGGAAAAAAATCACTGAATAAAATGAGAGTGAAACCACAGAAAATTGTAAGATCAGAGGAGGAGTCTATGAATAACACCTGTAGTCAAAATTGGGCTGAATGGTGTAATTTAGGTATGAACACTGGCTACAGTTTCAACTTTCATTAACATGAAAAAAGGCTACAAATGTCGTTTCATCTACAAAACTCACATAAGCAAAAAAAAAAGACATTTATGCCCAAAATTCAGACTTACAGTAATTTAATTCCATGTACAATTTGCTACAATTTAATGTCTTTGATTTGGTATACATTAAGTTTATACCAAGCACATTTTCCTTAATCATTAATTTTGTTAAGTTATTGATTTTAAACTATTTTAAATGTTTTATATATTTTAGCTGCTTTTTAATTTCAAAATATTGCATCAAGTACGTCAAGCAAAAAAGAGAAAGAAAGAAAATGAATGGGCCGACTGCCTCGTTATGCGTTCATCATTCTTTAGAGCATCAATATGAACAATCATAAAAGTGTAATTTCCTAAGGAAGCTAATTCATGATCAGAGCAGATATTATTCCCATAGGGACTCAACCAATCCACATTGACCTTTTCTGATCCGGTCCATCATACTGATTCATGCAACCGTGTCTTCTGTAAGACACAAAAGGCATCCAAAATCACTCATAATTATGAATAGGATCAATCTATTTTTAACCTGAAGTGGTGTCGACCTCGGGTTGGGAATGTATTTCCTCAAAAGGAAGAAGATCTGAGTCAAATCTCACAATCAGCCACGTGGCAATTTTTCAGAAGTGCAAAGTAAATGAAAAAGTACCTGTTGGAGAAATCAGATGCACCTGTTTGAGTCCTTTTCCTGCAGGGAGTCCCGCTGTTGTGCCGCCGCGCTCATTCGCTGCAGCTTGCTCTGCTTCAGAATAAAGAGGTGTGCGCTTTCTCTCCCTCTCTTGCTCTCTCTCTCCCTCCAACAAGGCATACAGTAAGTGCTGAAGTGAGTGAGTCACCTTCAGTAAAATCATTATGATCTCCTATAATGCTTCTCTTGGGGAGTGCATCTCAGCTAGAAAATGACAAATTTATGATGACCTTGAGCCTCTTTATGACATAATATCGCTCATGACATCATTATCATTCTTCTAGTGGGACATTTATTGTGTGTGAGATTTTATACTCAACTTATGCCCTTAATGTTAACATTCCTGCAACATTCTAACGCGTGTTATCCTGAGTTTGCTCTGAAACAGGCGCTGGGATGAAAACACAGAGGAGGACCAAAATTGTTATTTTGAATATATTGTGCACCCCCACCCTCCACAGAGCGCTGTGAATGAAGGATCCTGCTGTGAGGTTCTCCACAAAGCGGCCACTTTCTAGACAAAGCATTAGGGAAACAGAATACAAATTGAACAATTAAGATGTTTCTCCAGCAGTTCGCATTAAATATTCATAATCTCAAAACTAATTTGAAAAAAAAAATTGCGAGTCTCCGTCAAAAGCAGCATGATCGAATGATTCATCAAGGGTAATACCGAATGGCATTCATTGCTTGACTGTTTCGCTGCTTGAAGGGAACACAGATCTCATTGTGAAGATAATTAAGATGCCCAAAAGTTCCAGTTAATCATATTCTTGTGCAGAAACCATGGTGGTCTCCAGATTTTCATCAAATTCGGAGCAAATTCGTGCTTGTTAGTACGAACTATTTATGATGACATTTTATGGTTTAAAATGTTCCAACATGAAGGTACGATAATTATTAGTGTTTGGATTTGAATGGAGCTGTAGGTGTTGCTTTGAAATGTTGCTTTTAATTAATAATAAAAATAATAATAATAATAATAATAATAATGGATTGCATTTATATAGCGCTTTTCAAAGCACCCAAAGCGCTTTACAATTCGACTATTCATTCACTCTCACATTCACACACTGGTGGAGGCAAGCTACAGTTGTAGCCTGGGGCAGACTGACAGAAGCGAGGCTGCCATATCACTGCCATAATACTGATATTTACATTGCATTCACATTTTAATATTGATGACTACAACATGGTAAACTGTGAGGATGTGGCCATTTTCCCCCCCTTAAAGAGTAAGTTTAGCACTATTGGGTGCAAGCTTAAAATCTGGGTTGTTTGTAGAGACCAAAAGTACTGAACATACAGCTGCTGTAATGGCTTTATGTCTGTTGCCCATTTTTCTGTGTAATGTTTACTGTTAGCACACATCAGAACAGTTTAAAATAACACAGACTGGTCTGCGTTAGAGCACACAGCCTTTCCTCCCACAGACCACTTTTTCCAACTTTGATTTAACTGGACACTGATGTGCACAGGGCCGTCGAGCTGGCCTTTCTTCAGTCTGATAAGTTCCCGTGGAGAAGGTAACAGTTTGTTCCAGCAGCATCCACTAAGTAATCAAATGGTGTACCACCTCAGAGTCTTCCTTTACGGTGAATCTCTTGTACATGTCATGTATACTATGCCCGAGTGTGGCAGACGTGACAGCTACAGGTGATCAGCCATTTTTGCCTAATTGCTCTCTTTCTTTTTCTTTTTTTCACACAGCAAAACCTTACGTGTGTCACAAAAAGCAAGCGACCCCATTACGTGTCCACCTGATAGAGCCTTTGTAGTGGACTTATTTTCAGGTCCTAGAAAGGGGTCCTGCTTATTTGATGACTGAATGCCAATTTAGGGAGCCAGCATTCAGCTGAGGGCTGCAGAAGAAAAATGCACCCATCGAACAAACTAAGCGCAAAAGCAATAATGCATGTATTAAATATTGAGCAGCCAGAAGGTTGTTTAGGTTTGCTATTTTAGGTCATGTTGAAAATATGTTGGTTGAAAGAATGGTGGTGGGCTATGGTGGTTTCGTCACACCAATCATCACGAGTTGTGTTTGGAAATACTTTGTTTTTTAAACAGTTCATCTCGTTTGCACTGGATTAAGTGTACAGAGGTTCCTGTTGTCATCAAGTTTGCACAGAACGCTACTGAAGGCCACAGGACACAGGAAACATGCATACATGCATAAATACACATATCTGCTATGATCTAATCTGACAACCCTTTCAGTGCTCGAGTGAACTTTCAAATGTACAAATTTATACAACTAATATTTTCTTCTGTAAAATATTGAAGATGTTGGCACTTGCAGTTCTTTAGACAACGTTTATGCAAAGTTTCATCAAAATTCGTCCACTAAACTAGGAAAACATCAGAAACATACAATCATTTATTGTTGAAACAGAGTTTTTTTTCTCCTTCAGATATTTTTCTTTACTTCACTACTTCCTGTTCATAGGAGCTCCACTAAGTTGGAACAGGTCATGTGTGCTGTAGCTGCTGCTGCTGGGATTTAGTTTATTAACAAGGGACCTTGCTGGGAGGAATTTACTTCAGCTGGCTCAATGTGGGGATTGTGACCCTGCATCCCAATACAGATTGTACTGAGGGTCTGTAGATTTGGACATGTAAGTTATATGAGACTAGGAATGGCTTTATAGTTTAGAAAGCCTCTGCTGTATGCAGAGTGGGAGGCATCCCGCTGAGAAACTGCATAAGATAGAATGAGAAAAATGCAAATTAAAAATTTATTTATGAAGTTTTCATTACTGTATTTTCTGGGCAAGGGAATCAATCCATGGGCTCTCATTTGAAGCATTTTTTGAAAGTTGTGATGGATATTTTTGGAACATATTAAACACAGACTTGAAAGATTGAGGTTTATTTGGGGGGGCTTAGTACATTTTTAATATTATTTTGAGTTTAACATGTATTTTTTTATGTTTTCTTCATTTTTTAAGGACTGACCTTTAGGGCTTTTTGAGGCTCTGTTGTTCGGTGGACATCAAACTAGATTTCATTATTAACATACTCCAGTGATGGAAAATGTCGTTTTAATTACAGCTGAGCCCGAAGCAGATTTTAGTTTCTTCCCACTCAGGGCTTCATAGTGTCTATTATCCCGGTCGAGCCTATTACCACAAACCATGTCAGTGTGAGACCGCTACAGCTGGTCCCTCAGTATTATTAATAATAGTAAGGATGTTCTAGAAAAAGCTAAATAAGGTCTACTTTATTAAATCAAGGTAACTGTCAGAATATGTTCTCAACTTGAAAGAGAAATGAGGACAAAGACTGTTTTGTTGAGATCCTTTTTCTGATCTCACTCTCTTAGCCATTTAGATCTGAGAGTAATCTAATTCAAGGGACATCCAAAGGGTTTCATGTCAAGGACCCCCAATTAAATTAAGTCCTATTAAATAATGATGCCATGGCTGCTGTTACTCAAATGAATACAATTTGATCCAGTTTATTTAATACAGAACTACACTTGGATGCCAATCCATAAATTGTCTGTACGCCTCAATAAATATTACCTTTAAGAAGTTTATAATAGAGTTGTTGTAACTTTGGTTATTTTGTAGTGTTTCATTTGTGGCGCTCAGAGGAATCACTAATATTTTGTCCATATAAACTGAATATATACAATATAACCATCCAATGAATAGGTTTCAATGAGGAAGATGAAATTTTCTCACAGGATTGTCAAATTGAATATAAACAACAGTCAAAATTGACCAATACTGCCTTCGACTTCCTGCAGGTCAAGCTTCCATGCGCAAAAAGTCTAAATAACTTGTAATTTAAGCAGCCCTGCCTGATTAAAGCCCACAGCTTCCACTTGTCCTTTCACAACTTGCAGTCTTCGAGTTCAAGCAGCGATACCAGTGTGATATCATGAGTCATTTCCTTTCAGGAGTTAAAGACCTCTTCTCTTGAAAATGTGTTTTTCCTACTCCTACTTCATCCGAATGTGTGACCTTCATTTTGGAAAATGATGCATGTTCAAAATTTTACGCTAGAATTTGCTGAAGCGGGTCAACTTTCTCTCTGCGCTGCTTAAATTTCAGCTACCTGACATTTTGAAATGAAGATGTTTACATTTTCATCCATTCTTTAGGATGCGTGTGTTTCAAAACATGTTCACTGTGCACTATTTCAGACACAAATTATTATTCTAAACCAAGCGGAGCATTTTATCATGTCTGTTGGTCTTTACTTTATATCATTCAGAGCCACGAGGGACTTTATGAAACAGGCTGTGGACTTGCTGTGACTGCTAAAGACACTGGCTTGTAAAATGGTGAATGAATCAAACTTGGTTCTTTGCTGCCATCTAAAGAAACTGTAGTTGTAAAAGCTGACCACAGAAATGTAAACCATTGATGAAGACCTTCAAGAACGCGTAACATATAAGGCCCTTTCATAGCCATTAAGAGGATTAAAAGCAGTCATGTACTGCTGATCAAATGCACTTGATTAATTGATCGTTAGCAAGTGTAAGCATCCGGGTGTGTTTTCACAAAGTCAAGGAGAAAAGACTTCAGCATTGATTTAAGGGAAGCAATTGTTGCTCCCAGTCTAGGAAGGGTTTTCAGGTCATTTCCAAACAATCTGAAGTCCAGATTGTTACCAGTTACCAATCTTCCCAGGAGTAGATGTCCCAGCCAATTCAGACCATAGTCAGACCATGTAATGTTCAGAGAAAATGCAAAAAACAAAACAGGGATACATCTCAAACTCTACAGGCCTCACTTAGCATGTTAAATTTTAAAGTTCTTATCAGTGCAATTAGAAAAAAGACTGAACAAATATGGTTTTTTGAAGGGTTTCCCGATGAAAGTCTCTTCTTACTAAAAGGAAAATGGTAGGACAGGTTAGTTTTGAAAAAAAACACCCATTTGAACAAATCACAGGACTTCAGGAACAATGTCTTTTGGACTGGTGAGACCAGTGGAAATGCCTGCGCAGTAGCACGTTTGGCAATAGTGAAGCATATTAGCACAAACACCTCATACCAACTATCCACACGGTTGTGGAGGGGTGATGATTGGGCTTGTTTTACAGCCACAGGACCTGAGCACCTC